>KZ505889.1:112556-249830 GCA_002844005.1 Limosa lapponica baueri
AGATTTGTGTTGGCAGATAATTACAAATTGATTTTCATTTCATTACTTTGCCACTAGAAAAAAAAACTTTTTTTTTTTTTTTTTTTTTTTTTTTTTTCCTTTTTAAAAGCCTCTTATGATTTCTCCTGCACCATACTGGAGAAGTACTGTCATGATGAGCTGGCCAGGTGTACTAACCATTTACACAAAAGAACCATAGAGTACAAGACCCAAAATATTCTGGAAATGAACTTTGAAATGCTGCAGGTAACTGCAGCATATTTAATTTACATCTATCTTCATCTTCCATATTATTCAAACTTGAAATAATTTTACAAATAGATAGTAATTTAACAAATGGGTGACCTAAAATTTTACAACCTGCAGCTTGCTCCTTTCACTAGCATACCAAAGCTGGGTTGCCTTGTGTTTTTTTCAGTGTATAACACTGTCAAACAGTTTTCAGGAATCAAAGCGCTTAACCCTTTATTTCTCATGTTCACCATTATGTGGTCAAGTCTGTCTCTGAAGATGCCGTTCAGTGATTGCCAAAGTCTTGGGCTGAAAATTTACTTTGCAGTCTTAAGACCTGTTTTACAGGTAGTAACCAAGTTTAGAGTTATAATCCCTGCCTTTAGGAGTCTGAAGTTTAAAACTCAGCATGTTACAGCAGAAAAACACTCTTAGGTAAAGTTGATGAGTAGGAAGGGAGAAGATGAGTAACAAAAATAACTAGATATTTTGGCATAGACTTGTTATGTGCACAATCTGCAGTCAATTGGTGACAGCAAACGCAGTAATCACTACTCGCCACCTGCTTAGCTGTGCTATTTTTAAAGTCTAACTGAATGACAGCAGTAGTGGATTTTTTTTAATTGTTTATTATTCCAGAGAATTAAATAGCGTTATCTCAGCATTTGGGATACATCTAAAGGATTCACAGCGCTAAGAATATCCTAGGCACGCAGGTATGTGAAGTACCCTGTATGACATGCAGTAAACACTGACATAGAGTAACTGGAGGCTAAATTGAAATTTTTTAGGATTACAGACTTTATTGATTTGATTTTGAGTTGTTTTCCTTTTTAACTCAGACTTTATGTATTATTAAAATGTTTGCAGAACATCAAGTATGATACCATTTTTCTTAGGTTTATTTTTCTTTCAGGGGAAAAAAATGCCATCTTTCAGATATGTGGGAATGCTGGCTATTAGCTTTAGATAATAACCCACGTGCATGCCTTTAAAGTGCAATATTTTTTTTTCTTCAGCTCCCAGAAGGATGTAGTTTGTAAACAGTATTAAGAAAAGCATATGAAGTGCCACTGTCTTCAATAATCTGTAGCTCTCAAGGGAGGATACATTTTGATCATGCTTCTTGTTGAGCTTGAACCTGAATCTGAATACTACAAAATTTACTTTTCTTTTCCTGTTTTTATTTTTTTTCCTATGTATTTAGAGGTCATTTCTTCCATTAGTCATTTCATCTTCCTTTTACAGTTTAACATTTTGTTTCTCTAGTCTTATTTGGATAAAGAAAACGTTCCAGTCTAAAACAAAATAGAAAAAAAATAGTACTTCTTTAGAATGACCAGTGGAATAAATAAAATTATGAGAAATAAAAATAATAAACCCCCTAAATTTTTGCATAATTAAAATAATTCAGGAAAACAGGATGTGAGCAGGCTGAGAGGCACTTTTCATTTCTCAGGGGCAGGTCCTTAGCTGGAATTAATTATCAGAGTTCCATTTATTTCGATTAGCATTTAAGAATTCACACAGCTTGGAATCTGCCTCCTCATTTCCTCCCTTTTTAAGAGTATCTGTCATTTTTGTCTGTCCTCCATTCTTCCTGGTGCCAGAACATGTGTGCTTGTGTGTATGCTTATATATGTACGAATGATACTTGCTATGAGCAGTCTTTATTTTTTCTAGACAAGACAGCTTAGGATTCTTCTGGAGTATCACTCATTTGTCTCCATGAGGATATTGCTGTCCTTTTGCTGACGTGAACTGCTGCTGTAGACATGCCAGCAAGAGACAGGAATTTATGCCTGCATTTAAAGTATTTAAAATTGGGGGAAGAAATAAAAAAAGAATAATTGAGGAATGAGGGGAAAAGGCAATTAGGAATACATTCTTCCCTTGTCTTTCAAATGAGATCAGAAAAGAGATGTCATAAGTGACATGGCTTTTTTTTTAAATTAAAGAATACCATTTGAAATGAACAGGATTCATGTTTTCTGAATTCAGTTGTGTGTGTTCTGCTGTGGACATGTATCAATAAAGGAGGGATTGTATGTACTGCCTAATCCTGCTCAAGTCTCCCCGTCTCTCAGTCAGAGCGAAGAGAGCAGTATAGCTCAGGCTGCGCAGACTGATATTCTTTTGGACCAGTTTCTACGTTCTGGTGATGCAAATGCAAAGATTCATTTCTTCCCTGTAAAGTCAATGCTCAGACAATATTACAGAACAAACCTTTCCTTACACAAAGGTTATTTTCTCTCTGGAGCATTCCCTTTTTCACTGAAAGGCATTGTAGACTAGAAATTCTCTGAGAGTTCATGACACCCTGAGAGCCTTCCTTTCAGAGACAAGCTGTATAATAACAATGCGGTGACAGAAAAATCGAGGAGAGGTGGCTTTCTCTGATAGAGAATTTGCCTTTAATTCTACCCTGAAGAGATTGCAATGGAGCACCAACCTTTGTTCTTACTGTAGTGCTTCACTGCTATACCAACCATTTGTTAAATGGGAAGTAATTGAGGTTGAAAAAGAATTGAATGAATAAAGCTTTTGGCAGGGAAGGGGAGGAGGCAAAGTACGGGTTAAAGGTTATTCCTTGCAGAAATTTCATAAAATGAGAGGTAATGTGGCTTTTGAGCTAGAATTGTTGGCCCCTCTGGAGGGGGCTTGCAGAAGAGAGGGAGGAAAGCAGGTTGGGGGGAGGGAGACTGAACCTGCAGAAGCACAATAAGAATAATAAACTAGCATCAAATATTCAGCTTTGTGGCATCTTATTGATTATATTACAGATTTCAGTCTGAGATGTGCAGCCTTGGCCATCTCTCTTGGTGAGCAGAGAGTAAAAGAGGAGGAACTGAGGAGGAGTCAGGAGTAGTTATGCAGACGCCCCTTAGTATCTTTCATATTCAAAAGGTATTTTATCATTGTTGTAAGTTGTATTTGCTGCTTCCAGAGGAATGAATGGGCTGCATGTTTCCGTGTTTTCCTGAATTCTGGGGTTCTGGTAATTTGAAAAATAATGAAGATTATTTCTTTTTTTGCTGTTACAAACTTGTATCTGCTTTCAGACTTCTTCCTTCTCACTAAGAAAACATTTTTCTGTCTGCCTTCCTCCCCTCCCCAAAGAAAGAAAGCCTATTAATCTTGTGGTTTTTTGGGCCTGGGGAATCTGGGGACAGGAAGAAAGGATGTATATCCTTGACAGAACCTGTGTTGAAAAAAATATCACCATTATGGAAGCATTGATGTTCTTCCTTCTAGTGTGCTTTCCATACTGTACTACAGTTATTTGAAATTTTTTGTTAATTCTTGTCTTTGTGGTCCAAATGTGTATAACCATATCCATTCTTTATTTTGTACAGTATTATTTTGCTTTTTTCTAATGCACATTGAAATGTGCAAGACAAAAATTCTAAAGATTTTTGCTCAAAAGTAATTGATTTTTAAGAACCGCTGTTTTTGTTACGTGGTTATTTCCATACATGACCTTTACAGTTCTACATAATGGAGCCCATCATTTTCTATGCCTTGGAAAGTTTGGCTTTGCGTATTTTTTAATACATGAATATTTCTCCTTATTTGGATAGAAGGATGCTTTCCACTCCCAATATAATAACGAGACTTAAGTGAGATTGGTTTTAGTGAAATTCCTTAGGGATAGACTCTGGCTCAATTCTCATCCACAGCTTTGTCAATAAGTTGGGGACGCACATATACTAGCTGCCAGTAAAAAAACTTCCAGATGACTTATAGACTATTGGAATTGTGAATAGTAATTAAGTTCTACTAGAGAATTTAGGATGATTGCCAACATGTGCTATTCAAAAAAAAAAAAAAAGAAAACTATGAGAGTGCAGGCTGGAAGTTGCAATGAGGATATCTGTTCTGTTGAGGGATTGTATTTGGAAAAGGTTTCAGGGTCATACCAGACAAGCAGCTCATCTGGACTTTCTATGAGATGGGGCAAAGAAGGCTAATGTGGATCTTCGATAGACTTATTAGAATAGTGACAAGGAGGGGAAGTGATTTTCTCTATATATATTGCATTAGTCAGGCAGGTACCGGAATATTTTTTCGGGGTTTGTGTCCGCGTTTGTTTAAATTATGCTGGCAAATTGAAGAAGGTAAACAAATGGGCCAGAAAAACAATTTTGAGAGAATGCCTTATAGTGGGAAACTTAGAGCTCCATCTGTTACGCTTTTCTCAAAGAAACAGAGACGATTTGTTTACAGTGCAGAAGGGCCTTAATGTGTCAAAAATATTGGTTACCAGAAGCCTCTATAATATAGCAGAGAGAGACAAGATTTGGCTGAAGTAGGCTGGAAGCTGAATCCAGATGAATTCAAATAGAAAAGAGAAACAGATAAACAAACAATAAAAGAAGCAACCTTAATCACAGAGTAATACTTCATGAAAAATGAAAGTCAAGATACTGGGGTTTTTTTCAGCTCGAATAAGGGAGCCCTCAGCACAGTATCACTGTTGCCAAACTTTCTAAATAAAAGAAGAACAGTGGAAGGGATTATTCTGTGTTGACAGAATATCATCACCAGAAAATTATGAGAAGATCTAGACTCAAATTTTGAATCTTGTGGTAATCAGTCATAATACTAGACTACCAGCTGCTAGCACTGATAAATATCATACGTTATTGTTTTGTACAAGCAGTATTACAACAACCAGGGCGAACAGCTTACTCCGCACTATTGGAGCTTTGCTGTTCTCTTAAGCAGGAGATGGATTTAACCAGGTGGGCTGTTTGGGAAGGCTTATATTGTCTGGGGAAGGTGTCTGCATTCTTGCAATGGGGCTAGTGCTCCAGCTTGTGTCCTACAGCTTCAGCTAAATAAGCAGGAAAGTAATGGTTACTGAAATATCTGCAAGATACTGCAGTGAAGATTACCTTAGTATATCTTGGACTGCCAATTTAATGGAAACATTTCCTTAATGTGTAGTGTTCAGAGTCCCTGCATCAGGTCTGAACGTGAACCTTTGCATGAGTCCAGACAGGCGGTTGTGTGCCTGCTTGAAAATGCTCCGTGCAGGGTCTTGAGCAGCCAAAGCCTGTCATCGCTTCCTGCTGCTTCTGGGGAGGCTGAACTCGGAATAAATATTATTTAAAAAAAAAAGTAAATCACAAGTCATTTGCAGCTGAAATAACTTTTAAAATTAGGGTTAGCAGATAGATATAAAAGGTGTTAATTCCATAAGTAATGTGTTACAATTAGAAATCATCATTAATTAAACACACTCATTTACAGGATGAGGTATTTTCTTTGTGTCATGTCCGGGTGTTCTCTTTACTTATATTTTTGTTACTCGCAATTACAATTTATGACTTTCCATAAAAATGATAATTTTCAGGCATCCTAAGTGAAATGAATGATTCAATAATTTAAAACTGAGTATTTGTTATCTTTGAGGACTGCAAAAATGAATTGCACATTGTTGAATTTAAGATGCCAGTCTTGTGGATAAATCAGTCCCTGGGGAAGCTGTGAGCAGCACTGTCACAAAGAGAGGATGGAAGAGGTTGCAGGGTACAGATATTTACTTCTCTTATATTTATGGCCTGATAGTCAGTGAGGCTGAGCGTTTGAAGATTCAACTGAAGTGAATCAAGTTGAAGGTGCTTCCCAAAAATCAAATCTTCATATATATGTTCGCAGTTGACTGGAGGGAAAGAAAAGTTAAAGCAGAGAAATATGGGCAGGGAAAAGACTCAGGCGTGAGAGGAGTCTGAGTTGTGTGAAGTTAAATGTGGGCTGCTCTTTCATATCTCGAGAGATGGGAGAGATTCCCATCTTGTCTGAGTGGAAAATTTCATGTGGGTTTTGGAGAGAAATGGTCTGCTGTCCTGGACCAAAGTCAGTGCCAGGGACGCTGTTTGAGAGCCTGAACTTCACCCTGTTCGTTATGACTTTACTCCTTATGCAAGAGGTTTAGATGCTTTACCACCTTCAGGGTTGGCAGGTACTATATAAATGTAGGGGACTGTGGTATTAGCAGCAGTATCACTTCATTACTCATTTTCGGGGATTGCCCTGCTCTTCCCAACCACTTTGCTGATATGTTTAGGTGTGTTAAATGGAGCACATATAGCACATGGAGCATTTTCACTAAATTTGGTGGGAACAGGATCAGTTCCTGTGTAATTTCTGCAAATTCATTTTGTTGTCTTTGGGTTTTTTTGGGAACAAACCCAAAACATTACAAATCAGATTCTCTGTCATTATGCTTCATGTAAAAATCAACAATCTTGTATCATATGGACAATCATGAAGATGTCTTAGCATGATGGAGCATGATGGGAGCTATTAATTTCTGGTGATGTAAATACACATCCACACACACACATGTATTTAATCTGTGTTGTTTCTCAGTTCAGGATCACATAATCAGGATTTTTACTTTGATCTTAAAGAAAAAAGGAAAGCTGAGGCTTTTGGCAAGGGCTGGGAAGGTAGCAAAACTAATAATTGGGGTGCTTGAATATGAAAACTAGCCTTGTGTCTCCACCTTTGTCTAGAAAAGGAAGTGAGAAGATTTTTATCATGCAGGGATACTGTCATCTCCTTTGTTGAAAAGAGAATAAATATCCTGCCTAAATTCTTTTAAAAAAAAATTACTTCAGCTTTATCTGAAAAATGTACTTTATTCCCTTTTCAAATTAGTCATGTCTGCTATGCAAGGCATCTCCTGCCATTCAGTACCTTAATTGAAACTGTAATAATTGATGCCACTTTTACATATTTATTTCCTGTAGAAATAGTTTACACAGAGTCAGAGATTCAGTAGATAAAAATAGCATTCTGGTCATGGGCGCTCTCCTCGACTCACTGCGATGATAAAAGTGATTTCCTGTTAAACAGGCAGCCCAGGACTGCAATAGCACATGCATGAAGCTTCTGATTTACAGTGGTGCTTAGCACCCTGAACTGCAGTTTAATTCAGTGGGAGATTTGGCACCAATAAATTCAAGTCAAGTATGTGTTCGAACATATTTTATATACTGTGTGACAGGTTCTGATTTCTTTCATTGTTGGATAAACTGAAGCCTGCATTTTTTTTCACTTACTAAGTACTTTGGGGTGTTTCTAATGCTTATATAAACTATTAGGAAAAAGCCACAAAAGCAATTCCCTTTCCCCCAAAGCTCCTGCCCTTCATATTCTATAACTGTTTTAGCCTTTGCTTTAACACAAACATAGCATAAGGTAGAGGATATTGTTGAAACTGGTTCGGCGGTGTTTATCAATGATGCATCAGACCTAGCGAAGCAGCACAGGTTTACTGTGTTGTGACCAAGCTCAGAAATTGCTTAGAGAATTATGCCTATTTCCACTAGCGCAGATCTTGGAGGCACAGAAAATTCTTGAGACATCAGTGTTTATGTTAATTAGGTTAAACGGTGTATGTGAGGCAATCAAGTGGTCATATGCACGAGTGAGCTGATATGCAGAAGATATAATATCATTTACCACTAGAATATCCATGTCCAAGTAAGAAAAATACCAGGACAATTAATGAGCAGGAGCTGCACACAAGAGGTGCCATTGTTACCCAGTACTATATCATATTCTCTGTGTGTGTTATACACAGTACCTATGATTAATAAAAATAATAATAAATTAAAAAAACAAACGCTTCTGAGGACTGCAAATCAAACATTCAGAAAGTAGACAAATGTAATTCTGGCATTCCCTGTGCTGCCTTAATTCAGCATCTTTTTGCCTGTGTGTTACAGTGCAGTGTCTGATTATATGATCGTATACTATTTTTTGCCACATAATCCCTGCATCGTTTAGTGCACGAGGAGAACCTATTCTTTGGATCACCTGGGATCTGAAATAGCTCCATTTGCAAGCTGATAGTTAAAACTCCTAGCAACCCAGACATGCCTACATAACCACCAAGCTTATATAAGGTGGTCTTTCTCAAGAAATAAATTAACCCATTCAATCCCAAAAGCTAACCATGAAAAAGAAGATAAATCAAGTCACACATGATTTTTAAATACATTGCAGTTATCTACTGTTTTACTACAATTTGAAGTCTCATTATTCTCTTAAATATTTATTGGCAGTAGGGTGCGAGCATGAATGACTGAGCTATCATCATAAATGGACTGCTGTTTATTTTGTTTCCTTTGAAAACTGTAGGTTTTATTTATTGTTATGAAAAAGAAATAATTCCACATCAAACTTGGACTGCTGCATGGAATACAGGAGCACAACTGCCTTTCTGGGCACGTGTTAAATCAAAGCAGGGTATATTCCTGAATCAAGATTTCTAATAGTAAATTTAAGTGGTTTTGAAACCCTAGTTGCTGTGAATGCTGGAGGGAAGGAATGTGTTACTGTATCTACTTCTGAACTGTATTTTGAGAGAGAGTCTGCATGAGTCGTCAAAGGTGCCTGTGTGAGATGTGACCTTTTCAGTTCGTATTTATTATGTCTTCCCAAATACACACCGTAGCTGTACAGCGCCTGTCAACATTACATTTGGTGAAACTGGCTCTCTGAAGGGAAGAGTTGTCTTTTAATCCTTAAATACTCCCCTTCTGAAGCTGGTTCTGAAAAACAGAAAAACACTAAAGAAAATTGTAAGAAGGAGAGGAGCAATATGTTTAAACCTTCTTTCGACCCTTTCTTTTCCAAAATCCTTCCTCCTGTTATCTCATATTTCTCTTCGTGATCAATTCTTTCTTATTTCACTTTGTTTTTCTGAGGGCTTTTTTTAATAAATGAAGAGTAAGTATCTCGTATCCAATAAAACACAGTGCATTTATACTACATTATATATATGGTATGAATTGCACCTCCCTTCCCAGAAGTGGCTCAGCTGTAGCACCTGCTTGTTCCTGCCTGCGCTGATCAACGAAGAAGGTATCAAAACATCTTCAGCCTTTCCAACACTTGTGGTGTCTCCTTCTTACTTGCAAGGCTCTAATTACAGCCCCTAAGTTCTCACTGGCGTTGGGTGTCTACAGGAGGGTGAACGTAGAGGGATCGGAGCCATGGACAAGAAATAATGAAATGTATACTAAACCCATTGAAAATATAGAAAGTATTCTGCACTGTAACTCTAGCTACCTGATTAGTATGCCACCCTATTTCAGCATTATGGATGAAAAGCCTTGTGACATACACCGGCTTGGCGAAGACTTGTCTCAAAGCTGAATTCAGTAGCTTTGTCCCTTCTGAATTCAATGGGGCATTCCCCACTCTATCTGCAATTTTAAAAAAAATAACCATTAAGTGTAAATACAGGATATGACATTTTGCAAAATGAGTAGTTAGGACTGGATTGGTTTTGATTCTAAACAGGAACATTTTGAAAACTCTCTTTTAACCAATGCTGGTCAGTAGCATGAAAATGTATTGCATTTATCTGAATGCTAGAAAGGGAGTCATATCAGGTGGCCTGATTTGTGTCATTGCAGTTTCTCAAATCTTTCAGCTACATCAGGCTATCAGAATCTTCCACAACTGTGCAATTGGTCTTTACAGTAGTATGTCCTTCCTAAATCCCCACTGCAAAAACAGTTGTCCTCAAGTGGGCTAGATCTCATCTTTTCTAGAGCAACCTCATCTATCTTACTGCTTTGCACTGCCGCAGACGCAGTGGAACAGCTCTGAGCACAACTGGACTCTAATCAAGGCCTTTGGGCAATCCCATAATGTTTCCAATAAATCAAAATAAACTGGCCAGCTGCTTTTTCATGTCCTCTCATTGCGCTGTATATCTTATTTGAAATGGGAGAAGTCTTTTATGGATTGAGTATTTTGGCAGGGAAACAAAAAGTAGCCTCCAGACCCCTCAGGTACCAAGTCTGGGTGATGGGAAAGCAGTTGGCAGGGATTAATTAAGCTTGTGGATGGCTGGGGCAACTACACGAGTGTTGGGGGAAGAAGGAGGCATAAAGGAAAACAAGTTGATCTTGCTGTGATTGCACAGCACATCCTCTACAGCATGGTGCCAACAGGAGGCCAGAGCTACCTTTTGTTTTAAGGAACTCTTTTTCCTCTCCACAAACAGCAATGGGGAATGGAGAGACCAATGTACAGGCTAAGATTTACAACCCACGCAACTTCAGTCTTTTTATTTATCTTTTACTCATCCATGAAAGAGTGACAATTGACCATCTGAAACATCCTGTGTAGTCCTCATGGGTGTGCTTCAAATGGGATGTCGGTGCAGATAAGTAAGCGGCAGCATCTGTACATTAAATGCTCTGTGGCCCTTACCGTTCTTTGCTTTGCATGAGCTTCACACCATTGTGGCTATATGGGGTGGAAATTAGGCTGCTCTTATTTTCTCATGTATGAGTCAGCACATAGTCCTATTTTTTTGTCTCTCATTGAACAACTGGAAAAAATAAATAAGGCTAAAAGTAGACATTCTCAAACTTCTTTTTCTGTGCTCTTTCTGAAAAATGTCTGCAGGTCTAACAGCTGTATAATGTATAAATCATTATAAACAAGGCTTGAAAGGAACTTCACTGTTTATACTATAGCTTCCCTGCCCTTTAGCAGTGATGAAAACTGAAAATACCAATGCATCTTGAATTCAAAGGAGAAAAAAAATAGATGAGAGATCATAAAGGGGTAACGCGGTTCAGCTAGACTCAGCGTTTGGAATATTAAGCAGATTTGACCCATGCTGAGAAGAGTCTGAAGAGCAAATTCTTCTCAGCACCATCTCTTATGTCAGGACCCTGATTAACAAAGACATTTAAATAATGTCACTGCACTTCATACAATTTGGTCTATTTTCTCTTTTGTATAGCTTGTGAATGTAATTTTTTTTTTTTTACTTGCCATATTTGACCTCTGTCTCCTAATAGTGGCAGGCAATGATACTTTGAATTATTATGCTGAATATAAATGTAAGCTTCAAAACTAACACGGCTTTTGTTCCTTTCCTGATGAAAGCACAATTTTGCAGTTGCTTTAAATATTATAGCTTTAAGTCTGCTGTTTTTACTTCTAGTAAGGATTTCTCAGTGAATTCATTAGAAGTGTCTGTTTTCATAGCCTGGCTTGTACAAATAAGAAGCAGGGATTTGAAAGTTCAGGGTATGTCTTGCTGTGCTTAAGCTGCAGCAGTGTTACACATGCTGAACCTGTTTTTATGTTACTAGTGAGGAATAATGCAAGCTGAACTCTGAATTCCCTCATTAGAGGTTTAAGTCTCTAAGGCTAAAACTAAGGCTAAGTTTTGATATTTGTTAACAGAATCCTGTGTGAATTAATATTTTCCAGGGGGCACAAAGAATTTTGAAAGAACATTTCTGGAAAGATAAAGGTAAGGAAAAGCCACATGTGTTTTCCAGGCATGTGAAAATAATTTCAAGGGTCAGTGGCTTCGCAGTTGGAATTAACAACATGGTAACAGAAAGAGGAAGAGGAGAAGGCGACTGCACTTCCATTTTTTTTATGTAATGCGGTGAATGTTCAGTGATGTTCTGAGACTGTCCCTATTGAAATAATGACGCTTCTGGAAATACTGGCTTTTTCCTCTTCATTATACAGATTTATTTTTTTTTTCTTCCTTTAATTATATCTGTTTCTAGATGGAGAAGGGATAGAGGACAAAGGAATGGACTAAACCTGTCAGGTCTATTTCAAGCTATATTTAGAAATTCAGAGCGCAACAAACTTTTCATGATGATGATTTCAGCTTTCAAGTGGTTTTCTACTTTTCTGGTTTTGGAGGAATGGAAATGAAACTACAGTTCATTTGCTTGATATATCTGAAAATGGAAGTGATTTTAGTGAGAACCTGTTCTTCTTTTACCAAGTATCTAAATCAGAGTTTGCCAAAGCCTCTGTGCTACATTTCGAGG
The DNA here is from genome assembly GCA_002844005.1 of Limosa lapponica baueri. Classification (NCBI taxonomy): domain Eukaryota; kingdom Metazoa; phylum Chordata; class Aves; order Charadriiformes; family Scolopacidae; genus Limosa; species Limosa lapponica. Next base: position 124,634 of record KZ505889.1, read on the forward strand.
TAGTCTGAACTGTAGTGAGTGACTGCCAACTGTCCAGATGGAAACTCTAAATCAGGCAGCAGATAAATGTGGGATTGCCTCTGCAAAAAATAACATTTTTCAATTGTTTTGCAGATTAGGAACCTGTCACACTTCATCTCTGTCATACAATCCTAAACATTTTGTAGGGAGATACAAGGAGGAGAGTGAATATGAGATGACTGAATACATTCTTATGTAATAGGAAACTGTATCTTATTTAGATTTCATTGCAACCCATACCACAAACAGGTTGCATTTCTTCCTTCAAGCCTTATTCTAACCCCTTATTTAGTTGCACTTAGGAAACATTAGAAATTCCCCTAAATTATTCCAAATCAAGACTATCAGTTATAGTTGTATGGGATTAGAGCCACGAAGACTGAGAAGGCACTTACAGAGAATCTTTTGTTGCCTCCAACAGGTTTTCATTTCATCATCATGTAGCCAAAAAGAGTTAGTGAAAAGACATCTTTCCAGCCTCTTGACACCTGGCTTTTGTGGGTTTTCAAACAGGGGGACTGGAATCTCTCCTTTTATCAATTGAGATATCTTCAGGACTGGCAGATGAAATGAAAGACTCTTTGCATTACATGTTTGGAAACTTCATACAATCTGTGATGCTTTTACCAATATTTAGTGGCTGCCATGTAATCCACCTCTTCTGCAAAGATCCAAATTATCCAGCTATTGTTGCATTAAAAATAACTATTTAGCAAAGAATACAGGAATTAGAGAAAAAGAAGTGGTATGTGCTTAATTAAGCATTTTTATAAGCTCTACAAATCACTGCATGTAGACATCAACCCCAAACCTAAATTGTAAGAGAAGTGGGTTTATCTTTTATTTAGAATAAAACAATGCAGTAATGTAATAATCACATTTTCTAAAGTCTCATAGGGCACAATAAACCTGTTCACCCCAACTACAACGTACTGTCCCAAGGGATTTTATTAAATAGAGTAAATTGCTGACATAGGTTATTCATCCCACCTGTGTGTCTATCAAATAGTACTATAAAGAGTGGGAAAGGGTTAGAACTACATTTTTCTTATTTTTTGGTGCATATCGTTTGCTTCACTCAGAAATTAAAAGTAACAAATTACTTCATAATCTTTTTGTTCTCTGTTTTCCTGGATGTGTGCTTGAGAAGTCATTTTTTGCTCATCATCACCACCTAGGCTGTGGTTTTTTGTTTGCTTTTGAACTATTCCCATTTCAAAGCCAGTTTTCTATTCTGAGGCAATTAGCAGCCTGGCAGCCGTCCATAGATGGAGACTGGTTTGTTGGTTTGTTTCACTGTGATGACTTCTTCAAGCAATAAACAGGAGGTCTTGATTTGAATCAATGATTTTTCCATTTCACTTTATATTTTATCAATGAATATTGCCCCAAGATTTCATCTACCATTAAAATGTCATCTCTATGACAAGCCCTGCCAACTATTTTCTCTTTAATTAACATGTTCAGTGCCATTTGGGAGTGAAACAAGGATAGGTTTTGCTAAAAAGAAAAGAAATGCTGGTTCTGGTTAGTGAGAGAGGTGCACTGAAGATAGGTGTGGGTCAAGTCAGGAGAAGTGCACTTCCAGTTTCTCCCCTGAAGAAAAGATCCTTATAAAAGGAGTGAGCAAGGGCTGCAGCGTTTCTGACTCTGTGACTGGGAGGGCACAGGGTGCTGTGGGGATTGTAACTCTGAAGGAGAGGGGCTCTCTGTTGCTGGATGTCCCTGAATTCTCTTTATCTGCTCTCTTTCCTTGCACTGTGCTGACAACATTTCCCCTTGAGGAAATTCCCCTAACTCTGAGAAATCCACCATGGACAAAAAAGATGATATAGCTGCAGTTCTGCCATAGAAACATGTCATTATACTAAGCCAGTTGACATGCTCTTGAAAAATACTATTTGCTGTGCAATTCGAAGCCCTGAATAGACTACCCCACACTCCTTTAAACCACAGCTGTTACAAAAACAGCTAGAAAATGAGGATGTTGCAATGTTTTCCTTGGAAAAGCATTTGGGTTGTGTCATGTCAGGCATGGCAGCAAATCTCGACTGTGCTGCTTAGCAGAGAAGCTCTGCTCTTTGGAGATGGGCACGCCACTGACACCGAGCAGACTGTTCCAGTGTAGAATCCACTGGCGGCGTCTAAGACATTAGAGGAGATATGAAATTGTTTACTGTGCTGCTCAGTTTTTGTATTTCATTTCTTTTTGAACTTGAAGATATAATAAAAAATCAGAATTATTGTTCAGTAAATGAAGGATAAATAAGTAGGAAACACAAATAAATACATAGCACATGATGTTGACTGATGTTATGCCAGAGTAGTTTCAAAATTTTTTTAGATAGAATTAGGTATCATAATCCTATATTTTTACTTTATTTTATACTGATATTTATTTCAAAAGGTGCTTAACGTAATGCTAAACATGTCAAAAGCAACTGATTGCTTTTGGGTGGCATATGGAAGATCACTGGAAACATTTCAATGCAAAATGGAAGTAAGCGAATGGGCTTTGTAGTAGCATATTTGACAAAGCCTACCATGAAAGCCTAGAAAAACAATAGGCAAGCTTTCCTGTTTAATTTAACTTTTGCATTTAGAGTAACTTTTCCTTTCTTTCTTCAGTGCTTCTGGTACATTGCATGTGTGTTTACACTGCCTGTGTTTCTGAACGGGTTTTTAGAATTTGGACTTGGATCCAAACATGTGAATTCTTCAAGGGCAAAGGCAGCATCACTTGTCATTGATTCTGCCGAGCATTTAAGAAGTGACATTTACTAGGGCTTGTTTTGAAGATTTATAAATGCAATATAGATTTGGCAAGAATAGCTGCTTCAATAAATGTTGTGCTGTAGCATGTAAGCATGGGTTTTACCACCAGTGGATTCACTAGCACTTTGTCATCCAAGTAAAAATAAATATTCAATAAACAATTTATTAGGGATGTGAGTTCACTTCTGCTTCATTCCACTTGGAAAGATTTGACATCTGTTGCCTACATAGTGTTATGAAGGACACAATGAAATGAAGACAAATTAATTGTGGAATTCTTAAAACTATGTCAGGGAAACTTTCGCTGGCTAACAAAAATAATGCAAAAAATAATAGGTGAAGCGATATATCTAGGCTGTATGCATGAGGGTGTTCGGTATAATAGCTAGGGTTAACTGAATCATAATACCTGAGTAGAAGCTATTTTTCATGGGCTCTACTTCTGTTTTAGCGAAAATGCTTTTCTTTGCTCAGGTGTCATTTGAAGAATTTATACTAAAAGTAAACAGGTTTTACAACCATTAGAATATTCATTTGGACTACCAGGTTTGTGTAACATGGCATTAATGTGAATGATAGCAGGAGTAATAAAAAAATTGCATATTGCTTCCTATTCCTGTTAGCAATGCAAAGCCAGGTAGCGTGGGGAGAATGGGAAAAGGTCTATTTTGGCTTTGTCAGTACAATAGTTACATGAGTTCCTATTCAGGAGTGTTTTCTTGCACCCGCTCATCCAACCATGTCCTGCAAATTCCCACGCCACCAAAGGCTACACAAAGAATCAGGGCAAAAGCTGTGCTGGGCAACTAGCTGGGTAAACTTCACCAGTAATGATGGAGAGAAAGCTTTATTGATGAGATATCAGTGTGTCATGGGAGTGCCTTTGCTATAACCTTGGAAATCTTGACCAATTTTAATGTACTTTCAAGCAAATAGGATGATCAAAATTTATCTTTCTGAGAAGCATTGACTACATTTAGCTTTTAAAAAAAGAAAATATTCAAGGGCATACCTTGGTACCATGTATAGTGAAACAAATGAAACCTGACCAACTGCTAAATATAATGTAATGTACAAAACTACAGTCTTATGTGGCTGTCAGGACAGACTTCTGTTTTTACATTTGAACCTTTCGCATTTAGTTAAAAAGTAATTGATAGAGAGAAATATTTTCTTTCATATGTCATAGGATGTAAGTAAAGTGAAATCTATAGCTATAAATAGAGTTTACCTTGTATATAGACATAGAAGTCAATGATGAGTAGGAATAGCGAATTAATACTATTCATTGACTTTGCAATGCCCCATGTTTCTGTTTAATTTGTTGTAGTAAATAGAACAAGTTAATACCAGGTTCTAGTTTGCTCCCTGCGACAAATAACCCTAAAGTGTAAAATATAATGATTGTTTGTCTAGAAAAAAGAGAATATTTTTTTCTGTTTAAGAGTGCTAACACTGTGTGAGGTACTGTGAATAGGGACTGCCAGATGAAGGCCAGATTTGTAGCATATAAATGGGTGACATTTTCAACAGTTTATTCACTCGTTGGTCTTTCCTTTCCAAAATTTGTGCCTTTTGAGGCCATGACAGGAAACATTTTCTTGGTAGATTGCCTTACTGGGCTACAGATTTGGGGAACTGAACTAGGAGCATTCTGGAGTGAGAAAATAGCAATTCTTTGTGTTTTCATTCATATATTAGGAAGGAGGAGTGTAGGAAGCTCTTGGACACCTTAGCTCTCGGATACAATTACAGGGACATTCACTGATAATTTAATTGCTAAGGAGCAGAAATCTGGTGAATGAAACAGAGATCTTACATTAAATAACAATATACTTGTAAAATACGTGCGATAATCTGGCTTTTTAACATGTCTTTTGGTGTGAATTAGCTTAAACTGCTATCAGAGCAATCAGATTGATTGCTGCAGGTTTCATCTATCGTGAGGGTTATAAACAGAGGGGTAACACTGCTGATAATTAGGGCTGAATTATGTTTTCCAGTATTGTTTATATCTCTATTGGAGTAGTTTATAGATGAATAGAATAATCAATATTCCCTTCTTATTACATTTTTGCCTCTCTTAGAAAGAATTAATGTGCAGGTTTTGTTTTCTTAACATGGGAGAAAAATGCATGTGACATTTAACCAGGATACCCTGAGGAAGTGGAAAATAAGGCACATGAATGTTCCACCACATCAAAAGTATGGTAATAGGTAACAGTTGATTATCTAGAAATATATCACTATTTCTTAAAGCTGGCAGCCCCTGATCAGAAGACTTATCTTCTGTAACGATACTAAGTGAAAGAGAGAAATATGAGCTACGCCTCCAATGTTTTTGAAATGCTTTAACATTATTGCTGATTTGCTTCAGTGTTCTCTCTAAAGGAGGTTTACTGCTTTGTATGCCATTCAAAACTGCTGATGGACACAATTCTGGAATGAATGGTATTTTTGAAAATACATTCACTTCCTTGATATTAGTTGCTAGCCCTTAACTAGTAGATATACACTGAAGTTAAGAAAAAAAAAAGCAATTAACTGTCACTTACTTAAGGACACATTGCAGTTGCTCCTGGCAGAGGAAATGCAAAGGTAAAAATTGATCCCAAGAATGATATGAATTTTATATTCCCACTGAACGTTTTATTTCAGTGTTATGTCATCATGGAATGTTTTGAGATATTTTGTTAATGTCACAGTTTTCAGAAAATGACATTTAAACTTAGCATCTATTGGTGGTTATGAACAAAAAGACAATGGAGCTTTTTTATGAAGTGATGTGTAATGAATGGACGTCAGCTGGAATTGTAGCACAGAGACTCAAATTTTAGGGGCCTGCAGTTTATATCTGATTGTTCCATAGCTTCCAGTTTAAATATTTTAATTCACTGACAATCTTGCAAAAAACTAATCCAGAGATTTAAAAAAAAAAATCTGCTTTTTAGTAGCATTGCAATATATTGTGGTAAAATTGAATCACACCTCATAGCATGGCATATTTTAAGTATTCAGAGAGACCAACCCCAGAAGGCAGTAAAGCAGCTAGAAAGAACTAGAACTCAGAGTGTGCACAGCTGACAAAGCATCCATGTGAATCTGTGAATCAGCATTACATGAATTGTCCAAAAATATTATTAAAGCTCACTGAGGTATTAACTCCATGAAACAAGGGAGGGAAAATGGACACTAGGTAGGAAATGGTGTCAGTCAGAGCTTCTCTCACTAAATCCTTTTCATTTTTGGCTAAAATAAGTGAAACGATCTCATTTTTACCCATGGATACCAGCTAAATACATAGGCAGACACTGTACCTTAGCTGACAAGTGGTACAGTAATTTATTAATTGTAATCAGCTTGTAAATCAGAGCCCTGAGATGCAAAGATTAAAAATGCTTAAAAGGAAAAAAAATGTGTCATGCAATGTACAGTAAAGTGCATTGCATCCTCTGTTGCAATTGCTGGAAGGTCAAAACCCAAAAAAGTTTAGGCACACAAGAGAATAGAAAAAAAAAAAAGATAATTCAAATACTCCTCCAGCTGAAAATGCTACGTTGCCTTTCAGGGTTGCATAAATTCACAGTGTGTATTTTCTGCACGCAAGGTGAATTCAAAATGAAACCCAAGGAGCACTAACCAGGTTTTGGGGGGAGCAGTGTGACCTGCAGATTGTTCATCTTTGCTCCAGGCAAGCTGGCTTGGTTAACGTGCTTCCCTGGAAAAATCCCAGCTTCCAGCCACCAAGATCTTTGCAAGGTTCCTACCTTCTGCAACCGCTGTGATATTATTAATAATAATAACAATAACAATTATTGTTGTTGTTTTTGCTGTAGAAAGAGACTGTAAAAATGCATGCATTACATGACCTCTTCCTGGAGGAATTTACAGTCCAAGAAAAGTGGCTTAAAAGTGGAAAATGGAGGATATGGTTGCACACAAACTATGTATGGACTTTCTGCATACCATTTAAAATAAAAAATTATCTTTTTTTCTGCTTTAATTAGCATTGTTCTTAATGCAGGACAGAGCATGGTGAGTAGGAGAACAAGGACCTTTGCTAGAGAAAATGTTTCGATTATGTAGGGTTTCCCTGTGCGATATACCGTGAATATCCTGTAGAAACCTTTGCTCTGACTCACTCTAACTTTCTCTCCATACTGCCGATCCAGTGGTCTGTACATCGGTCTGAAAGACATGTTCAGAACCAAGTGTGGATACGCATTTGCATCTGCAGCCTTTACTGTACTGCCCGGTTCGGCACTCAAGTATATTGACTTTGCATGTGCAATTGAAAGCATTCCTCTGACAGCCAAAAATTGATTTTTCACAAACGTCAATAAGAGTTCAGCAGTTACATAAAATGGGGGTGAAAGCCACTGTGCGGAGCTGAAAGAACAGTTCTGCTCGTAGGCATTTAAAAATACATGAAGAATTGTAGATCTGAGATGAATTTGCTAGAATAGGTGTAAGCTGTATATCAACTTAATTTTCTATACTTATTTAGGTGCCAGGACATTTCTGACCAATTCTACCTTGTTACAGGTGATGTTTTAATTCCCAGACTGAAGGCACTTCAAAAGTCCTTTCCCAGGAACTGTATTTTTCTTGACAATAAGGCTGTCATCCTACTGTTAGCATGAAATTAAATGGATAAAATAAAATGAGAAGGAAGACCTGCTGATTTTATGTGCATTGTTAACTACTATTTGGACAATATCTCCATTCTTAGCATTGTACAGTTTAGCATTACAACCAGTTTCTGCATATTAAAGAGATCCTGCATTATGAGATGAATGAATGAAAGTTTAGAGTGGTGTAAGACATCTCAGAAAGGAATAATAAGATAGAAGGGGAAGGAGAAGGGAATAGAAAAAGGAAAGATATTTTGAGAGAGAAAACCAAAGATCGCTACTTCTTATTCTAAAAGGAGATAGCAAAGGATTAAAGTAGTAAAGAGGGATGGTTTGCAGTGTAGAACTAATGTCAGGCTTTTTGGGTTAAATCTGGAATAGTCCCATGCGCTTTGATGTGATTTTCAGCTAACACAGGTGGGTTCAAAGCTCGGTGAAACAAGCAAAGCAGTCTCATCTTTATTTTAGTATCACTATTTTGGGTGCATGTGAATATTTCCTTGTGTTCATGAAAACTGCTTGGGCTGACAGCACTGAGGACGTGTCTGTGCATAGTCCAGGGGCAGAAGGAAATGGAAGAACAGAAGATGCACCTTTACTCACCATATACTAGAGTAGGTTGTTTTTTTTATAAATATGTCGCAGCCTAGACACCACAGAGAACCATTCAAGTTAAAGGTGTAAGTGACCATGAGTTAAATTACAGTTGAACATTAATATAAAGTTGTAACCACGCAAGAAGCCTCCTTTTGCATATCTTCCTTCCTAAAAAGCATTTCTGTGAGCAGAACCATCTGCTTTCATAGTTGAGGGTCATCAATTTATGAAAACTATTATATGATGTAGTGAATAACAGAGGATTTATCTCAAGGACTTGGGAAGTCTTTTTCATGTATCCATTCTGTTCTAGGCTTTGGAAAGTAGCCTATTCTAATTGGAAGTTAGGTGATATATTTTGCATTATCTTATTATTCTTTTATTACTATCAGCTCCAGTGGCAGGAAAATCTTATGTAACGCTTAGAAACTTTCTCTTGTATAAACCAATTATTTGTAGCTGTCTACAAGAGATGAAATAAAGGTAAGGAAACATTGCATACTGAGTCCTGTGAGAGTATTTTATAATCTCCTTGGCAAATGAAGCACTCATTTGGCTTTTTCAAATAATACAAATTCCAAAAAACTGAAGAGAAAAGCTTTCCCTCCACCTTCTGGGATAGTTACTTAAGGTAAATTAAAATCAGGGCTGTAAGAAGATCATGCTGGTAATTTAATTCTAGGGAGATTATCACTTTTATGTATAATAAAACAATATATGAAAATTTGAAACCATAATCCTTAGGCAGCCCTTTCATCTGCTCATTTGAATGGAAGTTCTTCGCCTTCGAGTGTGAGTGAATTGCTGCTGAATGCAGTGACTGAAATTCTTGCATATTACAGGGAAGATCCTACAGAATCTCCAAAAGAGGGCAACAAACTCACTGATGCCAATCTGGTACTCAGCACTGCTGCCAGGGAATGCAGGGGAAAAGGGAAGGAAAAAACAAATGGTCCTGAGACCTTCCAGGAGAGGATGACCACTGAAAAATGGATTGAACGAAAGGGGTGATGACCGCCTATAACTCCCAGTCATTTCTTCAAATACAGTCTGTACCAGACTTTCTTTTCCTCTAGAAGACAATCCAATGTTTGACTAGAGGAAAAAAATAAATAATTAGAGTACGTTTTATTGAAACGTAGCACAAAACCATCTTGTCAAATTTTGTTCAGATTTTGTGGAAACCATCTTTAGCCCCAGTTTTCAGAGCAAATGAATATTCCAAGCCAAAGATACACAGGAATTAAAATGTTGTGGTGCACTAATTTACAGGAAAAGTTGTTAGCGAGCTTAACTGTGCAGAGGTGGGTTTAACTTCTCTATTACTATTTTTGCCGTTAACCTGCCATTCCAAATGGCATTGCAAAATTGCTTTCGGAAGATTTTCTGTTTTTCTTGTATTGTAACAGGAGACATCAGGATTTTTTCTTTTGGCTGCATTCTTAGGAAGAATATATAGCAATTGGAAGAATGAATTTTTTTATACATACAGCAACCGCAGCATTAAAGCTGCAATTTTGACTTAGCCAGTACTGAAATATGTGAACATTATTGGGTATGTCCTTGAGCTTGGAAAATGGAGGTCTGGGATGAGAACAAGTGCAGCTCCTCTAGAGAATGTGGAAAGGCAGCCTGTAGAAAGGCATGTCTATACGTTGACCTGTCTGTTGTGAAAATAGGGAAGAAAGCCAATCATTCCCAATTCTGCAGACGTTCTGACAGCTAAAGTAGGCATTAACAATTTGCAACACATGGCATGGGGGATGAAAGTCTCTGAGCTCTACAACTGAGAGTTTCCTGGCTGAAATGAAGTAGCATTTGAAGGTAGCTCAGACAAAAACCTGTTTTATCATACACCGTGTAAGGACAAAATGGATAACATTACCAAAAACTGGGGAAAAAATAATGTCACAACTCAAAACTAGTAACATGTTCTGGCTTCCAGTCTGAATACTTCTGAGGTTTTTTTGCCTTTATACAGGGATTTTCCTGACAAACAAGGATCAGGTTTTAGTATATAGGTTTCTGCCAATATATAATAATCTAATTTTGAATGGAGTTGGTATGTAAAAATAATTTTGTTGCCAATATATTGATGCAAAACTAATCATTTTGGATTTTAATTGGAACAAGAGCTGGAGGAGTCTCGTGGTATTATCCTGCCAGACACAGGTTCTGCTGGACTTGCCTGCAGAGCCCCACGTAGCCTGAGCCAGGCTGGTTGGGGAAAAGGGTTGGGAATAGGAGCAGGAAGATTTGCACAGCCAAACTTTCACGGGGGGAGAAGTGTGGTTGCTTTGAAGGACTTAAATTGGACTTTGCTGATTTACACCAGAACACCTTTGCAAAGTTAAAAAGATGTTTTTCTTGCCTGGCCCTTCAGAGGGGGTGACGATTATTTGTATGAACAATTCTAAACTAGAATAAGTTGAGACAGAGAAGTAGCAGATTAATGTTTTCAACAGTTGCTAATATAATTACATGTATTAAAGATGTGGTCAGGCATATTTGGAGAGGCATCAAATTTCTCTAAGATGAAAAACAGAGTCAAAAGCACAGGAAAGAATGCCATTATTTAGAAAAATTGAAGAGCTGAGAGAAGAAAACACATATTTAAATTTCTATTATTTTCAATAATTATTTTCGATAATTCTGGTATAGCAGGAAAGCCAATTAAGCAGGTGTAAAATGAAATTATATGATAAATTTGAAAACAACTTTGACTTTACTTTTGGAGACAGAAGTTAATATTTTCTTCACTAGTGTGATTCTGAAAACTGTTTTCTTCACTATTTACACTGCTTGCTTTTGATTTTATTTCAATTTATAAAATAATTCTTAAACATATTCTGTTGACAGAATTAATACTAAGTGTTGAACATAATGGAGACCTAGACAATGATAATTTCATTATTATTTTTGTAATTGTGGGTAGTAATAATAATTAATTGTGCTGTGGGAAGAAAAGATCCAGGGAGATACCTGGTGATAATAAGGAAAGACCAGGTCATATCTGGAACGTCTGTTGGTTTTGGTGTGAAGATTTGGTTTACTAAAGGTATTGATGTCTTGTCTTAACTGTCTCTACACTAGCATTCCCTTTTCACAGACATTTAGATTATGGAATTTCATTTATAATATAATAAGAATTAAACCTTTGGCTCCAACACGGATGAAAACTGCTACTTTTTGTAGGTAAAGTTTATACCAATGACTTTTTTTCATGGGGACTCGCCACCATCAGTGCTCTTCAGCTGAGAGCAATTTTATATCTGCTGCTGCTGCTGTTTTTGTCATCATATTTGCGTCACTTCAGTGCCTACCAGACTCCTTCTCTCCTGGCATTGTCTGTCTGTGGGAATTTGCGGCTGGGAGATGCAGATCCTGGGCAGACCTGCAGCAGGGGGGATGGTTAATCAGGGGTTGGGTGCCTGCCCGTCCCGCTCCCCGTTAGTGACATGGAAGTAATGTGTGTACAAGAGCACGGCTGTGATCCTGCTCAGCCAGTGGAGATAAATTGTAGTAATTGGGTGGTGAGGCAGGAGCCGGTGCTAGGTGTGACGGCAGAGACAAAGAGAACAGGAAATCACCATACGGCATCATATGCTCCTTCTCAACATTAATTTTGATTGCAGCTGTCAGCATGGCATTATGGTTCTTGAATGTGCTGTTTTATTGAGCTCAGTGTGGGGGAGAGATTTTTTTGAAACTGAAGCAATACTGGAAAATGATTGGCATGAGGTTAGATTTGGACACATTGCAGTTCCGGAGATAGTTGCATAAGAAACAGCAATATTAACTTATTGACAAGGGGCTTTTTGAATTAGTTAAAATTTGCATTTCTCATCCATGTCTTGTTCTAGCTCTTATCTGAGATAGAATTGCTAGGAGATGAATTCGAGAATGCATATTCCCTTAACTCTTGTTTCTTAAGCTCTATAACAGTATTCTAGACTCCTTTCAGCTGTTTACTCTCCTTTAATGCCAGAGTTGTGGTCTTTTTCAGTATTTAGGATTATATACTTGTACTGGTTTGAAATACATTATGGGAAAATGTTAAAATAGTGCTGTAGGAGAAAGAAAATATACCCAAAAGATAGACCATTATTATGACCGTGAGGACTGAGATTGCCATGGTTTCTTATGCTCTTTTTCCAAAAACATAGTTTTGTGGAGGTATAAAAACATACTTAACTATTAACCCCTCCATCTGCAGCCATATATATTCCTCAGGATTAAGGGAGGTGAATTTCCTGTCTATGCACAGATACCACAAATGAATGCTTTTTGCTTTACTTTGAACAGAAATCTTGAGTGTAATTCTGTGTATTTTTCTTCAAAATTTCTTTATTTGTGTAATCTTTAGCCTTTATTAGGGCTAGTATTGGTTTAGAGTTACAAAGTGAACCTGTTGTGATTTTGGATACATAGTTGTGGTGGTGTGTTCATAAATTAGTAGGTTTATATCTATGTTAATGATTTTAATATATATGTATTTTAGCTGAACTATTTTGTTGCACATTCTTCTAAACTGGAATGTTATCTTAGTTTTTTTCTCCTGCAGGAATTTATAAATCAATACAAATGTGTAGTGCTAGGCAACACAGAAGTAAACTTGAACGTATATATATATGAACTTTCATGTAAAAATCATTTTAATAACACTACACCAAAACAATCATAGGTGCATGGTGACTCATTTTTGTGTATTCATATAAGAACATGTTCTGAGCAGCCTTACATTGAGATTTGTGGAATGATTTGAATTCATCTACTTACACGGCACATTTGAAAAAGTTAAAATTTGTATTTGAAAAAGATGAATCAGAACTAAAAACGTCTTGGAGATTCTTCCCCCTCCTAAGGGTCTGGAGTAATTTATTGTTTTCATTAACATCTAACATGATTTTGGGTGAAGTGTTTCCTCAATAAACTCGAATAACCTTTTTATTTAAGAAAAGCAGAAAAAGGGAGCGAAAGCAGAGTGGAACCATGATGTTTTAAAGAGCTTTTTTGTTTTTTAAAGGCTTTGTGCATACTTACATTGGTTCTAGATAGTTTATTATTATTTTCATTAATGAAAAAAAAAAAAAAGAAGTTTGGGATGGAGTCCACCTAAACCTTGCCTAAACAGGGACTTTATTTCCTAAAACTTGTCTAAATCCCAGCCAACCGCACAGTTTCAGTACTTCCTAGGTCTGTCTAATCTTATACGTGACTTCTTTAAGTATTTCCTCCTTAGGCTGAAAATTTAATAAATATTGAAGTAATTTTTACCTCTGCATGTTCAGAGCAGTCTGCTTTGGCAGAATGGACAAATGTCCTATTTAGACCTCTTTTTTAATTCTGGGCCTAAATAAACAGACAAACTCAATACAGTGGAAAAATTTGAAGAATACTGGCCTTTTTTAAATATTCTGTTGGATCCAAGAAGTAAGGTGGCCAAGTTCTAGGTTCTGCTGAGCCTGATGATGCTTTAGCTGTATCCTAAGAGACTGTCTATAGCAAAAAATCTAATGTTGACTGCAAATGGTGATGAAGTTTGTAACGTGTATGAAATAGGGACTGACCCAGAAATCCCCCTTCCCAAGCTTGTTCTGACAGCCAGATACATCCCCTTCCTTCTCGTGCTGGAGAGGGTTTTTCTTTAGGTATGCGCAGGACAACCATACCTGGAACTTTTATCAATATTACTTTGAGGGTTTTGTGGTATTTTACTGCACAAGGCATAAAAGCAGAAATTCTCTTCAATTATGTGATGTTTAGTTATTAGATAATTACAGATAATTGCATGGGCAAGTTCTATGAACTAAAGTGTAACCGTAACATCTAAAATCTACAAATTGGGTAACAATTATGTTTGGAGTTATATCATTATTTCAAGTATAATTACCATGAGATTGGCAATGCATGTAATTAATGAGTAATCACTGGAATTTGCCTTCATAGTTGCACTTCCCCCTTGTTGTAAAGTTCTTTGTCACAACATTTAAATATAAAGATAATATAATTTGACCTCTGCATGTGTTATACTAAAACTCAAAATACTTATTTCCACTGCAGGTCTTTTTAGTCTAGAGAAGAGAAGACTGAGGGGGGATCTGATCAATGCTTATAAATACTTAAAGGGTGGGTGTCAAGAGGATGGGGCCGGTCTTTTTTCAGTGTTGCCCAGTGACAGGACAAGAGGAAATGGACACAAACCTGAATGTAAGAAGTTCCACCTAAACATGAGGAGGAACTTCTTTACTTTGAGGGTGGCAGAGCACTGGAATAGGCTGCCCAGGGAGGTGGTGGAGTCTCCTTCTCTGGAGACATTCAAAACCCGCCTGGACACATTCCTGTGCAACCTGCTGTGTGTGAACCTGCTTTGGCGGGCGGTTGGACTAGATGATCTCCAGAGGTCCCTTCCAACCCCATGAGATTCTGTGATTCTGTGAAGGGATGGTGTACTGTGAATGGGGAAGAAGTGAAGCAACCCTTCAATAGATACCCACTAGTGAGATAACTCTTTTCCGCAGCTGTCCAAAGTAACCTTTTTTTTCAATCTATTAAAGCTAGTTTGTAACTAGCTAAAATTCCACTAAGAGTAAAGTCTTTCAAAATCTCCTCACATCATCTACTGTCTTCCTTCCTTCCTTCCTTCCATTGTAAGGAAAGTTTGATTAACAAAATTTCATACAGCGGAAAAGAATCCATAGTTCACTCTTGGTTCCAATTGAACAAATCTTCTTTTCTTTTTTCTTTTCTTTGTTTTTTTTTTAATATTGTATATATAGGACACCTTTTTGCCAAACTTTTAAGTTATTAAATAGTGGGTTTGCTTTTTTTTTTTCCCCATTATTTATCAGGTTTCACCTGGCGAGATGATTATACACAGCATGTTATTGGTCAGGAACTCTCAGCCATTCACAAAATCCACAACAGACGCCCTGATATATTTGCATCTGAAGGATCTGAAGCAGGAAGGTAAGTCTTCAGTGGTGCTTTTTGCCTGGTAGGTTTTTGGGAGGGTTTGTAAATGATGGGAAATGTATTGGCACTGACGCTGAATTAAACCTATCACCCAAACCACTGTCTAGATTATAAAAGGGAACCCATTGTACAATAGCACTGAAAACACTAGTAGGAAAACAGCAGACAAAATGAATGAAAGCCCTCAACCCTGTTCTTCTGACTATCATCAAGTTAATAAAATTTCCCTTCTGTTGTTAATTTAGGTGTCAGAATTGAAAACATGAGGTCTTTTATCCAGTTATGCAGTGTCTAGTCTCAGTTCTGCCAGCTTTACTTATGACTGGCTTAAAAAGGCAGACTTAGGCAGTAGCTCATCCACAGGAGACATTTCATTCTGGAATAAGCAAACAAAAATAAACAAGAAGCAGCATTGAATAATATTCTGAGCAACTAATTATATTTTCAAACTCATATTCTTCCAAAACATAGCTGTAATTTATGAAAATTCCATAGATTCTCAGCTTTAGTTGCAAAATTTGTCCAGGTAGGAGAGATTCATGCAAGTTCCAATGACAGAAAACAGTGTTGACACACTTCTATCTGTTCCTTGCATTATAGAAGCCATTTTCCCCCATGGCTTGAAAGATACTGAGAGGTGACTTAGTGGTTATTGGTGACAAGAGACACAATATCTGTACTTCTGTAGAGCAATAGGGATGTAGGACCTGCAATTATATCATCTTCATGTACAGATACACACATAAATATACTCTTTTACATGGTTTATTCTGTCCTACAGGCTGTTAAGTGCAACCCAACTACACAAACCTCAGACTGAAATTTAAAAACGCATAAAATTTTAGGAATGTTAAAAACGGTAAATTTTGCTTTCTCCTACATGATTTTAAGAAATGCAATCTCAAAATTAGTGAAATTGAAAGAAGTGCTTTTTGTTAGAAAACTTTCTTCATAGTGGGACAAAGCTTGAGCTTCTAACCTTGACAGGCAAGATACTGAAAGCTGGACTTTAGATCTTCATATACCACAGTGTGTGGTTTGCCTATATTGCAAAACCATTTTTTTTACCTTGCTTTTTTATGGAAATAAAAATGCTGTGTAATTGATACTGCCTAGTGGTTTTAGCTGTGTTTGCTTTGGTTTGTTTTAATTCATAGAATTTGACCCTGTATTTCAAATATTTGCTTATTCCTTAAAATCCCTGCACTATACATTTCAGGAATGCAGTAAGGTAGAAACTTAACTTCTAAAGAAGATTCTGATCTATATTATCATAAAGGTAATAACATTTGATTGAATCGATAAACATATTTTCACTGCTTAGATACGCAAAAAGCCGTTACTGTATAGATTAATCTCTGTACATGGTATCAGAAATTATTTTTAATATCTTCTGGGGATTTTTTTTTTCAGAATGAGTGTATCTAAAACTTTTACTCATGAGAGTAAGACAAAATAGGCTGTATTTCCACAAGATCAAGGCTATATTTTGCAGTGTTCCAGATTCATAGTTATATGAAAATAAAATATAAAAGAGGATATAAAAAATAATTCAATTTGTAGCCTGAGAACAGATGATCATTTTTAGGATTTCTTGTTGTGATCAGGTGTTAGCTGTTTTGCATTTTTAACTAGAACCATATATTAAAAAAAAATAATCCATTTCGAATATTGACACTTTAGGAACATCAGAATTTCAAATGTGTTCCACTTATAGCAGTTCCTATTGTGGATGGATTTTCTGAAGCTACCAAGCTGTGCTTCTGAAAGCATTATCTTATGTGCCAACAGTTTAAAGCATTAATTGATTTTTCTGGTTGTCCATTTGCAATATATTCTGTAGGTCAGAGAACAGTAGGAACTTTTTCTCTGGCATCTTGTAGATTCTGATAAAGTTTGCTACGTGCTCAGTGTGCTCAGTGCGCTTGCTAAAATCTTATCAGATAATATTAAATAATTAAAAAAGCAACTTAGTGTAGGTATTTAATTATCAAAGAAACATTATGGCAGAAAGACCTTTTATTAAGGGTAACGTATAATAAGACAATATGAAGTCATACTAATGAGTCATTAATCCCCACAGAGCTAGTGAGAGCAAGAAAATAGAGTCAGACACTTGAAAGGTAAATTGACTTAGGCTAAATTAGTGCCTATAAAATGTGATGGAACAGAAGACTTGGATTTATCTTTTAAAAAATGCTGAAACTGGGAGCTTGATTTCAAGATGAAAGTTCTTTCTGTGGTGGCTAACTGGAGTGTACGTGGTATTTCCTGGGCCCTTATTAAATTTCAAAAATCCCTGCTCTTGAAAGAGGATCCAAGATAAAGGAAAAAAGTCCATTCTGCACACAGGGAATAAATGTCAGTTGTGTTCATCGGTGCAATTAGGCAAAACCACAAACGTTTCCAGCAAACTTCAGTGTATGAAATGGGGTATAGCATTATTTCTATAATAAAACCATCATTAAGTCAGTAATAAGATTCTTACAGAAACTTTTTTCTGAAAAGTGTGGTATCTATTAATTGAGAACATTCTAGAAAAGCGTAATATCTGAGGTACAGTGATTTAGATATTTGCATAAAAAAAGCTTCTAAAGTGCTGTTTTTTGTAGGAAATATAGAATTATTTCCATTGATAAATAATTATGTGTTATTGTCTTAATATCCTGACGTTCACTGTATGTAAAGTCCTTTTTCAGAATAAATTAAAACTGAAAATACTTCCAAATAAGTGCACAACAAGAACTCAGCTGACAGTCATTTCTCCTGCTCACCAGGTGCTTTTATATGTTTGTCTTTCATCCATTTTCCAATATCACTTTGTCAAATTTAAAAGAAATATTTTAATTCAGTTGCAATAATAGCTCATTTAATGCATTTTTCCTTCTGTCTTAACAAGGTGAACAACAGTGATATACTGGTGAACTACAAACATTCTTAAAAATCTTTCAGATGCATTCATAGGATTTTATTAAAGTTGTCATCAAATAAAATGTAATGCTTTGTTAGGCTTTTACATTTTAAATGTTTAAAAGTTTTTATGATAAAACATTACTTCTAATGTGGAATTTAAACACAATTTGAGCGTAATTACTGTCTCCATAAGAAAAATTAGAAATCTTAGACCTCAAATTTTGCTTCTACCATGAGTGTGAGTGATTATATACTGTAAATAATGGCTTGAAAGCCTAACCTAAACACTGGGTTTTATCTGTGCATTCAGTTCCCATTAGCTCCAGTCGAAATCCTCAGGGCAGAATTTGGTCTGGTATTTCCTTTTCCCTTTCTTTTCAGAGTTAGCGAAGAAAGCAGGAGATAGGTGTTGGAGTTAATTGATGAATGAAAGATAAGTGTTTGAAAGTGGGATACCTTCTATGATGAGAGCCTCTTTGGATATAAACATTAACCGTTGGATTAATCTCCCCAGGGAAGTGGTGGGTTCCCCATTACTGGACATTTGTAAGATTCAGCTGTATGGGGTGCTGGGCCATCTTGTCTAAACCGTGCTTTTGCCAAGAAAGGTTGATCCTTGAGGTCCCTTCCAACTTGATATTCTGTGATTCCATGATTTGTTCATCTCTGTTGAGAGCATACTGCACAGTTCTTTCTAAAACTGCAGAACAGTTTTAGTCAGGCTTTAAGATGAAAAGGAGGTGCATAATGTTACCTGCATGTCCACTCTCCGTTATAAAGCAGAATTTAGAGCTCTGGAATAAGACAAAAATATGAACAGCATGAGAAGGAAGCAAGACTTAGGGTAAATTATATCAAGATCGCTACAGCGCTCTGTGCAGTAAAACATTTTCCTAGAGTTTGTGTGCCTGATGGGTTTTCTGGTACTTCAAAGTGAGCAACCCTGTGAGCACTATTGGTTGCAAGGCCATCACAGCGAACTGTTCATCAGAACATGTATTTGGTACAGCTGTGAGCATGGAAGGAAGTCTGTTACTTTGTACATAAAGTAATGTAATCAAACCCAAAATTTGGAAAATGAGTTAATGGTACTCCCAAAAGCTGTGACCCCACATCAGCACCATGACGTGGGCTGGTAGAATAAAATTTTGCTTACAGTGGTGTGAAGATGCTGAAAGTCAAATTATGCCTCATCTCCCTGGGCTCAAAAGCTCTTTCACCTGTAATCATTCTTCATTGAAGAAGTGTGTGGGCATGTGGGTAGAAAATGGTGATGCCAAAAAGGTGATTTCCCTTAAAACAATGTGTCACTCATGGGGAAGGAAGCAGACTGGGAATCCTCTCTCTGTTTTTTTACACAAGGAATGAAATAGTTACTGGTGTTGACATTTAAATTATCATCATCATTGACATGTTGTTGAGATAGATGAGGAGAGCTGGTAATAATTCAGATTCATTGCACACAGTGCTCTGAATCCCATATAAACACCTCTACACTGCTGTTGTTTAATCCCATTTTTAGCTTTCCTTTGCAAACGTCACCGAGATCTGTCTAAACCAGTCAGGAAACACCGCTATTCTGTGAATCCCAGGCACATAAGAAGACCAGAAGAAATACTTTTTTCCATCTCGTTATTCCTTTTTTAAGCCTTCCGCTGGAGCTGACTTGCTCAGTTATTTCTGCACACCTAGTAGTCTTGCTATTCTGTAAATTGGTGCAGGGCCAAATTGCAGTTGAATCTCATCATCATCCAGCAATTTTTTAAAATCTTAGAACCATCTCATATTTCTTTGGGGTATAATTTAATCATGCATATTTTCTTTTTACAAGCATTTCTTTTCTTCTGAATATGGCTTTGCCTTGATGTAGGCATTTTATTTGATTTACTGTTGGATCATTAACTTTGATTCATGCAATAAATTGTTAATAGTGCAAGACTTTTTAGCTGCTTTTTCTGAAACATTGAATTTTCTATACTTTTGTGGTTTTTAAGCTTCTGGGTGACTTTTTTGTTATGTATGGAACTAACTTCAGTGCTTTGCAGTATAAAATGGTGACTTTTTAGTTGGGCACTTTGTACATTGTACAGACCGGTAACTGTCTTTTCCTTGCTTTTGCTGTGCAGGACTTTGGAACAGAATGCAGATAATGAAAGAAATTATGATCTGGAAAATGATGTGAACTTTGCCAAGTCTCTTCAGCAATATCTTAAATATCTTGGTGTTCTCTCCCAGTCTGCAACTACAAATTTGTATCCAAGGAAGACGAATGACAAAGCTTCAGTCAAGGTAGTACTTTTAATGTGGTTCCTGCATTCTGGGATTTTGGTTTCTGGGATTCTTCTCTGAATTCTCCTTATTTTTCAATTTTTATTTCTGTCCCGAGACCAGACATTCTTTCTTACTGCCTCCTCCAGCTGATTATCATAACTGCACTAAGTAAGTTCTCTCCAAAAGAGTTGGGTCAGCTTCAGCATTGTAAACAATACTGCCCTTCTAATCTGGAGTGTTTTACTGTAACATGGGACAGTTTATATGTGAGGAAGGAGGAACAGCGGGGTGATGGTTGCAGCATCTTCGCTGGCTGATTTGAAATGCTTCTTACCGCACCTGAACTGCTTCTCTCCAAAATGCTGGCAGCACTACCCTGGGAATTCTTGGTGCTTACAGTACAACTAATATAATCTTTCAGCAGATTTTGATAACAAAGCTGATAAATTGTGCCTTCAACTTTTCCTACTTCTTTTCGATTATAAAAGAAGCCCATCGTGATCAATTAAGGTTCATAAATATACATATGGCTAGTAAACACAACCTTAAATCATGAGTATTGGCTCTGTTTAAAAAACCCACATATGCCTGAGAACTAAAACAATTTTTTTTTTCCTAGAGAAAATCTGTTTTGCTCTAAGATGCAGCTTGATAAATTTATAAAAATGATTGGATGAAGGGTTTACATATGACAGACCCTTATAGCCCTATATTTTTTGCTCAAAAAATGTGTTTATCCAAAGAAATCTATTATTTTAAAGAAATAGGCTGCTATTATAGTGATCCTTTCAAAAAATTGGTATGTGATATTTGCATGAATACAGTGTAAATTCAACAACCTTAGCTAAAAAATGTGCTGACATTTTAGGAAAAAAAATCAGGCAAAGAAAATATAGTGTCAAAGCCAAACTGCTATCTTTTTCCAGGAATTAGCTCAGAGACACAGAACTACTGCAGTGTATCTGCAACAGCAACTCCCAGCAACAGTATCAGTTGTATCAACTATTTAGTCATGGTATAACTGAAATGTTATTATTCTTGTCAGGAGCCTCAAGTTTCCAATTTCACTGATTGGCGTAAATAACACATGATTTATGGCGTATGTCATTAGGTGTTCATCTGAGGTAAGAGAAACTTGCAGGCAGCAGCAAGGCAGCTTTGGGATGGATGAGTGACCACCTTTGTGGTACTTTTCCTCCACTCTCCACTCACGGGTGCTGACGGCAGTGAGGATGCCCTGCTTTGAATCACTGGTTTTCAGAGACAAGAAAACTTGCTCATGAAGTATTTCAGTGGGTCTGGTGCTGTCATGCAAGTTCATAAATAATCCATATGGCTGAGACCTTCTGTGGGGAAGCCTGCTGTGATAACACCACCCACCAACCTTATCGAGTGTTGCCATGGAGATGGGTACTCTGAAGCCTGGGGGAGCAGGATAAGGAGGAGAAATTCTGGAAATGAAGCACGTATAGGAGAAAACTGAACACTTCTATTTACTAAGGAGCATTTTAAAACAACAGACGTTGAGTCAGATGGGTTACCTATAATTTAAAATTAGGGGGAAAAAAAAGGAAGATTATCTTAAAATTTAGAAATCAGTCATTGAATTTTAAATGATCCTGGAGACATTTCCTGGTTCTCTGTAAATCAAATGCAACTGCTATTTTTTAAAAAGAAAGACGGGGGACACTGGGTTTGTCTCTTGATTCATCATGTCATTAATGGAATAACATTTAAACAAAAGAGAAAGCAGGATTTTTGCTACTCCAGGAAGCAGAAAAAAATGTAAAATTTAACAATTTGGAAAGATAGGAAGGAAAGCAACTGCAGGAGTTGCATCTGATATCATCATACCACTTGAAGTTGAAAATGGCTATCTTACGCACTTTAATTGCATTCTTCAACAAAATCTTGGTACCTTATTTTGGTATTTCATATATGGATAAATTATGAACCTACATTAAATAATTGTAGCAACAATTTTATCTTTTTAACTTTCTTGCAATTTTCTGATTAAAAGTAAGGGTAAGAAAGAGGTACTTTACCCTACTTAAACTTAGAATTGCAGCTTTTGGGCCTTTACCTTTCTTAAAAATAATTTTCTTTCAAGTATATATTTACCTCTGTCACTTCGTTCTTGCTGTCAGGGAGTAGGAGATGTAACACTACTCTGGTGTCTTTGATACCTTACTTGCTATGAAGTACAGCTGAATCTTGCAGAAATTTAGTGCTTCTAGGCAGACTTCCTGAGTGAAATCTGATTTGTTCCAAAACTGTCATCAGAGCACTCTGACCAACAGTAAAAGAGGGAAAAAAAAAAAGACAAAAAGGATTTAAAATATTTGTTATACTCCAAAAATGTTATGCAGTATCTAAATTTAAATATTTTTAATCACATTCATTTACAAACTTTTGGCCTTTTCTTTTGCTGTTATCTTTCATGTGTATTATCAAAATAAAACTTCAGAGCTTCAACGCTATCAGGGAGAGAGCACACATACAGTTATGCATAAAGTTGTAAAATAAGACACAGCAAAACCTAAGACAGGTAACTCTTTTCCTAGTGCCCTGGTTCAAACAACTGTCAGCTTGAGGCTTGATAGAACAGTGACAGAAATAACACTATTAAACTTAAATCATGTGATGGACCAAAATTACTAAAATGTCTACCATTTTTTGCAAGAGCTTCTCTGAGCAATTTTTGAAGCACTTGAAGTTCATCACTAACTTAGAATTTTTTCTCAGTATTTAGAGAGTATTTCCTGCACATAATAATCTAACCAGTTGATAACAACTCTGACATTGGATAAATAGCAGTAAATCAGAAGATTTGGTGGGTCTGTTTCCTGAGGATTGCAGTTGTAAAGAACATTTCACTTTGGATCAGCTGAAAGGAGTTGTTCAGAAAATGGGCACTTGGTGGCATTTGTTACTTAAGCATTAGCTACTGGCCTTTCAGTTTGGGATTTTTTTCCCCCCACTTGAGCTTAATAAAGGCTTTACCATTCATAATATGCTGCATTATCAATATTTGTTAATTCCTTTCTACCAAATCTGGAATTAGTATGGAAAAAAACATATAGCCAGGCAAAAAGGAGAGCTTGCTGGCTTTGCTGCTGACGGCAGCCCTGCTGGTGAGCCCTGTGTAAGCATTTGCATAGCAGGGCATGTGGGAAGCCTTGAGGAAATCTTTAAATAGAGGAGATGGAAAAAGAAAAAAATAGGTATGTCCACAGCAGCCTTTACAACCAAGCAAAAAAGAGAGGCAGCAAAAAAGATCAGTATGGAGACAAATACTCCTGTTGTCTACTTTTCACCAAGGCAGTGAGGAGTGATCTTCCATTATAGTTTTTTAAAAAGTTCAAATGCCTGCAGTTGAATAGTTACAGGAGATTTCAATTATGCTGCTTTCATCTGACCAAGAATAATTTTTCAGTAATGACAGAAAGATGAAAGATTTGAAACTTGATCCGTACATACTTAAAATTCTCAAAATCAGAAAGAAAATAAAAATAATTCAGCTGAAACTACTTGCTTATTCTTTGAACTAGCTATCATTTTTACATATCCTTATGCCTTCTAGCAGTATGAGTTGTGAATTTTTTTAATGCCACAGGCTGGCAAAAGTGCACTGCTGTGCTCCATGGGCTGGATGCTCCATGGGCTCCTCTTGGAAACCTTCTAGGCTGTAGGAGTAAGGAAGTTGTCTGCTGCACTTAAGCTACTGCTGCATTTCTTTTTGCAAGAGTCTCTGATTTATAGTTTAGGTTTCTAGGACTAGAAGATGCATGTAATTGCTTTTATTCCTTTCTCCTTCCTCCTTCTGAGATCTTCAGACATGGGTCTACCTGCTGCTATGGTCTTCAGGCTGGTGTGCCATTCAGGCCCTACTACACAGTGTAGGGAAGAAGAGAAGATTCTCTCAGAGTCCTCAGGGAGCTTCATCCATTTTCTGCTGTTTCTGTTTCTTTGGATTTTAATTACTTACATTAATTTTCAAGGTAAACTTTATGTGTAATCATTGTGATTGAAGAAATCTCTGAGTCTCAGGTATTCTTAAAAGTCTTAAAACAAAGACTTAGGAAAAAAGCAGACTCTTTACATCAAAGACGTTGCTAATAAAGTTAAAGGTCTTTGCAGAATCATGAAGGGAAAAACAAACAGATAAAGTCACTTGTGGGTGGCAGAGGGGTGTGGTGGGTTGTTAGATAAGCAGTAAAGTGGTGCTGAAAGGGGAGAAGGTGAAAATAAAAACTATTGTGGCAGAGTCAGTTTGCTGGAATCTAGAAGGGTACGAAGGTTAGACAAGGCATTTGGTAAAGCTTATATTTTAGTCCTCAGTACAAGAGGGAACCTTCCACCTATTTTCCCCTTTCACATTCAGGGAAGAGTACTTATAGCTTTGCTGGGTTGAAAATCAATTGTTTGATGCTTTGTAATTGATCTCCTGAAAAAACTAGGATGTGTGATAATTATTAAAAAGGATTATTATTTATTTATTTATTTTAGAAAATCTGAGTGCACAAGGGCTCAAAGATGTACTCTGCAAATAATCATTACTGTGATTAACTAGTAAGAAATCACACAGTCATTGCTTATTTTAATCTGGAGCTTTAATTCAAAAAAGCGGTACCCTTATTTATCTAACACTGATTAAAATACAGTACTGAATGAAGATCATCAGAAATTGATTTGATGGCTGACTGCTAAAAGGCAAAAACCTTTCTGCAATGTATACACTTAAAATCTACTTATATAAATGTAAAATTTAATATTTCATATATGTGGGATTATGTATAGGTAAGAAAAATGTAATTCACCCTATGCATAAGCACTTTCATAAAAATATCAGGAATAATTGATAAAGGAGTGACTCGAAGCTACAGTATTGCCCACCTATTCACGTATCTATACAACAACCATTAGAGTAAACCTGAACATCTCACAAGCATTCATGTATTTATTTAGCTAATGCCATTACAAAGTAGGGAAGAGCTAAGACCCCTATTTCACAGACACCTTTCCTGAGGTCGTGCAAGAATTTTTCAGTGGACTGTAGACTAGAAGTTAAGCCTCAAATCTCAGATAAGGATTTAATATTTGGGATCATTCTCCCCTCCATGGCTCTTTTCAGTAAAATATGTAACTATTAAAGTCCTCTCCCAAAAAATGAAAACACAACAACAACAAAAAAATAACCCCAACCCCAAAGCCAATGAAAAAAACCAAAACCCCATAAGCACAGAGCAGAATTCATTTGACCAAATACAGATGTTTGCATTGGTGCCAGTCAGCCTAAACTGATTTTATGATCAGTGGAGAGAATAAAAGGAATTTCCAAGTTGGAATCCATCCATTCTAATTTAAATATATAAAATTAGACGTGGTAAATTCTGTCCTGTTTGCCATCCTGCACAAATCTGGTCTAGATAGCAATTATTTTCTGGGAGAAATGGTAGTCATACATTTGAAGATCCAAAAGAATCATGGCTACAAAGCCTAGTAAAACTACAGCCAGGTTGTTTGCAGTATAAATACACAGTTTGGCAAGCTACGTGTGAACTGTGATTTTATTTTTGAGCTTAATAATTTGGCAAGTGAAGATTCTAGTGCCAGTATCGTGCTCTTCAAGTCTTAGACTTGAACACCTACCTTTACCTACAACCACATGTCCACATCTTGACAGAGAAATCATAATTTCACTTATCACACAGCTTGTAAAGATTTGTAATCTTGTAAAGATTAATTATTTTTACAATTATTTGTAGATACAAATGCTGTAGAAATGATATTACAAATGATGTGTGTAGGCCTGGAGGCTTATTTAAAAGGCCAATACATAAATTTCTAGTAATTTCCAGATGAAACATAGGTTGGCAGTTTTCAAATCTTGAATACTGAGTGGACAATAAGATTTCCTTCTTTTTCAGGTCCCTCCCCACCCCTTTGAAATCAACTCCTTTTTTGCCAAATACCATGTATTTGGAGCGTTTTTTTCTGTCATTTCTCCTGCAGGCTTGCTATTTGTCTTGCAAATATTTACTCACTGTACTTCACTAAACTTGCCTCAGTAAATAGAAGAAGGTGGAGCACAAATTTTAAAGTGTATTCCATATTTATTTTTAGATCATACTTATAAAATGAGAGGGTAGAGTTCACACAAATTTAAACTTAGGTTATCTAACTTCTGTGTGAGTCTGCTGGTGTATGCATCCAGGACAGTGCAACAACCAATGTTTTTTTTGAGGGAAAAAACCCCCTCACCTTACCTCTTGCAGTTTTCCAGGGAATGGTTGGTTGCTTTCAATGGGGTTGTAAAGTAATGTTATAGACATGGATCCTGCAGATCTCTATTCACTTGCATTTCTTTGGTAAAGGTAGTCTCTAGATTCACATGTTAGAGTTATAAATATATTGAATTGGTGCTAATGTGCTCAACTTTTGGCAGATGAAGGTCTTCATGTTTCTATGTAAATCATCTTTAGATAATGAGTTAGCTCAATATACCAGCATATGCCTACAGAAAATGTGTTTAAACATCATTCACTGAAACCTTAAGTAACAGACTTATTGACATATGAGCAAACTGTTCTCAGACACGGGAAGCTGGTAAACTCTGATATATCTATCAGCACTCATCAACATGCTGCACAATTTCTACCAGCCACTGGGGGCTGACTGTCACTTTTTGGTTCCTGTTAGTAATGTTATGGAGCTGCTGAAACAGGTAGCCTGACAGAGGTGAAGCTGCTTCAGCTCCATGTCCTCCCGTCTAGCCAATACCAGGTACTGGAGCAGGTACTTCCAATAGGCACCATGTGACCCATGGACGGACTCTGGTTGTCGGCACTCGAACCACCATACACACACATGTGCACACACAATAGACACCTCCTCACCCAGAATAACAGTTAGAAATGGCGTTTATTGAGAAGTCAGTACAGACTGTGGTGATCAGACACCAGGCATGGTCAGACAAGCATACTGGCCAGCCTGCTTACACGCTACTGGTCCCTTTTACTTCCTTTCCCCTCTGTTGCGGTTACTTCCTTTCCCCTCTGTTTCACCACAATCCACCTTGATCATTCCCTCTCTGGTCCTTTCTCTAAACATCCCATAATATACCTTGTACAATGACAAGATGCTCTTCTTCGCATCCCATAAGGAGTCACACCCCCCTGTAGGCTCCCGTTTTCCTACCTGGTGGGTGGCACTCCTGGACATCATGGCTGATGGCTCACTGTGACGATCCAGAGAGGACTTAGGGCAGGGGCCCCTTGGCATTGATCAGGTTATTGGGGTTCATCCACTCATCATTTTTCTCTGCTCCCTCTCTGGGTGGAGACAAGCCAGGTTGTCACGTAACCCAATATGTAAAACTAACATTTCTATTTGTGGTGAGCAAATGATGAATGCTGAGGAAAAACCATCTGGCACTCCTTTTACACCAAAGGAAATATTTTAGAACCTTTGTTTTAACCCAGAGGATGGAAATTTGTCAGAGATAGAGAGAACAACCAGCAGTTAGCTATGAAGACTAAAGCTAGTGAGCTCCTCAGCAGTACAAGAAATGGCAACTAATGATAAAAACTATTCATGCAGGACAGTCTGTTGGAGAGGTTGAAGGGTAGGCATGTGGCTAACAGCATCCCAAAGGAGACCAAGAATGGATGGGAACATTTGAAACTTAAAAGTGAAATTCCTAAATAGTACCTTATACATGAAATAAACCAATGTATTTATCCTCTTGTTTCTTTTGTTTTGGAGGGTTGGTTTGTTTAAAAGCGGTAAAATATACTGCTCACGATCAAATCTCTGTCAACTGAAATTCCAGCAATGTAGATTGTTGAATGGTATACAGTCAGATCCCAGACTATCCTGTTACACTGCAAATTTACAACCAGAATTAGGAAGCAAAGTCATCATTGGTATTGATCAAAGGAGACTCCGAGGATCCTTTTTGCTTGATCAAGCTTTTGACTCTGCAAACTACAGGGTGTTCATTAACAGTCTTTGCCATCTTTACTTCTCTGATGTAGTTCTTATATCGTTTCAAAGACATTGTAATTCTCAGAAAGAAAATAGGAGATAGATACAGAAAATTATTAGTGGATATAGGTCAGATAAGATGCCTCTAATGGTGCCTGTTGCCTTAAGCCTGTGAATCTGTGAAAAGACTGCAGTCTGATCCTATCCCATTGCTGCAGGAGTCACCGGTTTGGCCTCTTTACCAGTTTCTGGATTCTGAATTAATCTTACAAATTCTTGTTTTTTATGCAGTGATTTATTGCATGGTATGATATCCTTATCCATAGTAAGTGAAAAGGTCATTATCAGCTGGTAGAAAACTGTTTTGCTCTGCTATTGCTCAGAAAATTGTATTTTTTTTCATCGGCTTTACCTGCTATTTTCAGACAAACCTAACACTGAATGTGGTGCAGAGTGTGTAACGTCACGTCTACAACACGTGGAGGCTTGTAAAGCAGAGGTCCCACTTCAGCTAGCTTGAAGCTAGCTGGAAGCCTGCTAAGATATCCTCCTGACAGTGTAGCACTGTATGAGAAGAGCAGCTCACCAGAATTAAGGCTTTGTTAATATAGGTCTGGCTACTTTAGCTGTGATGCTGTAAGGACCCAGCTGTACTGCTTACTCAGCTCCATCACAGGCACTTTCTGCTGTAATCCACTCCACGACACCCATTTGGCGCTCAGGTTCACGTTGTTGGCTGCATTTCTCTCAAGCTAAAGATAAATCACATGTATAAATTCACAGCCCGCACTCTAATCTAGCAACCAGGCAGAGCCCCCTGTCTCCTATTTAGTTTAGGGTTCACTCGGGTACATGTGTTTCCCAGGAGCAAGTTTACATGAGGCAAGCGTGTGTGGTTCACAAAGTATCTAGACTGCTTCTGGTAAACTTTCACTCCACACAGTGAGTTAAAGTATGAGATCTTTTAATTTTTGGCAGCCTTTGGAAACTTTTATTTTACCCCACCATTGGTAAGGGAAGGGCCTGGTTCCAGTGTTTGTTGTGTTTTTCTTTTCTACTTTTAGAGAGCATACTACACTATCTCAAATAGGCACAGTAGATTAAGTATTGTATGTAGAATCAACCAAATTTAGGTGGTAGCAAGCATGAGTTAATATCTGAAAATGCATCAAATGGAAAAAGCTAAATAAAATTGATGGAGGAAGATTTCTTCTTTATGCATTCCTAAGGGATTTTTGTTAGCTCTATAAGCCTTCAAGATTTAGCAAATGTGTCCTCAAGAAAGGAAGTATTTTGTCATAAATTTAATTCCATTCTTTCTGCAGTTGGGCAAAATATTCAAATCAGTCTACCCCTTAGTGGATAAATTGAACAACATTTATCTGTTCCTGGGGTTGTATGTATCTAATCCTGCTCCCTTTTTTAATTCTTTTTTTTAAAAAAAAAAAAAAAAAAAGGAAAATATGTAGCCCATAGACTATTGTACAGTGGATCTGCAGGGTGTAATTTAATATGCCCTTCTGTGAACTTCCATGCAGTAAATGTCAGTTACTTACATACCTAAACCATACAAGACATTGCCCTAACAATTCCGTCTTCAGAAAGGTTAGTGTGTGGGTTCTTTTGATAATGTGTGAATTATTGAGATAACTTATTTGAAAGGTGGTGAAGAAGAGGAAAATCTTGTGCAGATGGAGAAATAAGATTTTTTTTAAACTCAGTTTTTTAGCAATTCAGAGCTTTTTAAAAATGCCGTATCAGTGACATGAGACAATTGAACAATATCTTATCTATTAAAAATAAAATTATTCCTGATAGTAATAGGGACCTGTATTCTAACCTCATCCAGTATAAACCAGTTATATAGTAACTAGAGTATTCTTTCTTAGTTCTGCACATTTTGTGTTTGTCTGGTTTGTGGTTTTTTTTGAAGTTACTGTCAGTACTTTATATAAATCCAGTTTGATCAGTCTAGAAATTCATATTCTTTTTAAATTTTTCCTGTTCCCTGTTTTCCTCTGCTTTGTGATGCTAGCAGCTTCTCCAAAGGCACCAACAAGGGAATTTACAGATTTTTTTTCACTGGCCATGGATTCTGCCATTTAACTTGGAAGTAACTCAAACTAGCAATGTCCATGTTCAGGAGGTTAGATTGCAAAAACACTTCAAATAAGATTGTCACAGTGCTCTGCAATTGTTATTAATAACTTAAGATGTAAATTGTCACTGGATTCTAAACTACATATAACAGATATTTTTCTCCTTTCTTTTTCTGTCAGAAATATGTTTCTTTCATGTGCCACTTAGCACAAACCCATAGTCTAGGGTTGTATTTATCCATGCTGCAATTTTATGTGGATTTCACCTTGCGTATTTCAGTTGGCACATATATTTTTGATGCTGTGTTTTGTTTGCGATGAGGTGGGAGGGCTGAGGAAGATCTTTTCTCCTGCTAGATGAGTGTTGCCATACCATACAGCTGCAAGACCCCTTTAATTAAGTCAGACTAAGCTACATCAGATGGGCTGGTATCTGAGTGCACTGTGAAGACAGCTGAGCTGTCGGGGCTGTACTTTAATTAGAACTTTTAATATTTCATCCCTTACTACCCGAAGTGTGACCTGTCAAGCTGCTGAGAGGCTGCCCCTTCTTGATAGAGGTGCAGCTCTGAGCCCAGGACTGGCCCTTCTTTATATCCAATTTGTGTAAAATCACTTGGTGGTTTTGTTATGTTTTCTTTCTTCATGTACTTGTCTGCAAGAGCAGGAAATCACACATCTGCTAATGTTAAAGGATATTTGGACTTGCTAAATAGCTCATCAAAAGCAAGCCCCCATCTCCTGACCCTAATCTTTCACAAGTGGTTTGAGACTGTCTAGCAGTTTTGCTCCCTCTAAGACTTGATTTATTAGTAAAGCTTTAGAGGCAAAAGAGGCAGCTGGATATAGAACAAAGATCCAAGTTAGGGTACAGTTACACAAGCTGGATTGAGCTGACTTAATATCTTTCCATGGCTGAATAGGGAATGTCCTCTTCCCCCCTCCCCATGCCATGTTTCTCCCTTTCCCAGCTCCCTGTTCTTCTTTCCCTTGTCCCCAGAGGGTCCTCCAAAAGGTGTCAGGGTAGGGAGTAGGTAGGAAAGATGGCAAGGTATGTAAGTAGGAAAGGGAGATGGCAGTGTATGTGAATTCTCTGCAAACTACCTGGTGTGCCTGGGACTGCTTTGTGTCATCCTCTGCAGTTCCTTCTAGTGCGTGAGTATCATTAAAGAGTTAATTACCCCATGCAAAGACTCATTGAAATTGAGAGATGAATATGTACAACTAGTAGGTTTTCACGTCTAGGATTTGCTATTAAGTATGTAAACAGTGTTCCACTTGTATTTTGACAACTGGCTCCCCTCTTGGTGTTGAGCAGAGCAGTGCATACCCTGCAGCTGGTGCACTGAACCGGAGCTACATTGCTGTTGTTTGATACAGTTCCCAGGGGACATTAAAATATTTCATACACAAAGCTGCTTGATCTCTAGCTCTATATTCTTTGACACTGTCTTACTCTAGCCTGATTTCTTGGCATTAACAAAACACATTTCTATGTTAAAGACCACCTGCAGAAGTCAAAAGCCTTGTGTTGGTGGATCACAAGCCAAAGATGCCAAAGTGCCTTTTTTTTCATAATAAAGTTGCATAAGCCATAAATCTACAAATCATGATATGGAATCACAGAGTGAACCTCTTCAGTCTTTTCTCAGGGGGAGGATAACCCTCTTGGAAAGCAGGGGTTATGAATATATACTACAAAATGAACTGACTGTTATCAGAAGAAATAAAATTGTTCAGATGGGGAGCAAAATTATTCTCCATAAATAAAGACCTAGATAAAATCTAAAAGTTTTTATTCATCTCTGGAATAGCTTATCAACTTTACATATTTTGCATTTACAAAGTCCATTAGGAGATATATAAATAATGATTTTTTTTTTCCCAATTCTACTAATTGCTCTCCTCTGGGTTGTATAGTCTCTACACTCTATATGTATTTTGCAGCTCTTTCTGTCCTAAACCATTATGCTATCAGTGCACAGGGACACAAGATCCACTACAAGTTATAGCAGTGAGAGCTGAAATAATCCCTGTCCTAAATTTCTCACATTGTAATACATTTCCTATGACAGTTTAACCAAGAAACCGCAGCAGAGAAGCAGGACCCGTTCTTTAACATACATACAGTATGGGATGCAACTTCAGCAAAGTGTCTGGAAGGAATTATAAACAAACAATTTAATTGGAATAATTCTAAATATTAATAGACCTCCCATTTCCAATTTATATTTAGCAAGGGATGAAGGAAAATGATTTTTGAAATTATTTGGGAGGGCAGAACTGCTTTATTAAAAATAAAATTCCTGCCTTCAGATTGTGATCATAACAAAAATGTCTCTAGGATTAAATTATAGTAAATGTAATACTAATTAATGAGTATATTGTTTTATATGCTGGAGAGAGGCTTAAAGTACTTAAGGGGAATTTAGAATTTGTCCTCAAAACTAAATTTCATCATCAACAACAAAAAATGTCAGTGGAAACAATAGATGTTGTCTTATAATGCTAGATTTCAAGTGTATCCTTGAAAATCTGAAACTGAAAATAGAAAACTCTGGTGCCAGCCCACCTATCCACTTTTTCCCAAGTGCTTTTTCAACAAAAACATGGTTTTAGCTTGACTGAAACATTTTTTACATTCTTGTTTAATTTGATGAGTTGTTTTACTTGAAAATAACAAAGGAATAAAAAAACAATTTAAAGGCTGTTGTTACATTTCTTTATGCTGTTAAAGGACATATTGTTTAGAGATTTAATTTAGTGAAAAAATAAAAGATTTAATTTAAAATAGACCAAAATATCATATGTACAAAAGAATTGTTTTGCTTTTTTGGTGTTCTATAAAAAATGATATTTTTGATTTGACTTGCTAGCTTTTGGTAAGTAACCTGAAAAAAAAAGTTATTGTCACAAGTCTAGTAAAAACCAAAGGGAAAATGGCTTTACTGAATTTTCTTTGTCTGACTGAATACAAATAGTGCATGCGTAGGTAACACCAAGTTTGAGTTGTATCATTCTCTCTCTAATCTCTTTATTTTGTTTTTTAATAATTTAATAAACTGTTTTGCAGAATTTGTACTAAAGTGATAGTGCTTCTAAAGCAAACATACCAGTTTGAGGTTTGCAATCTTCACATGCATTACAGATTCTAATTATTGTAGGTGGATAAAATGCTAAGGGTTATGACTGTGATTTCTCCATAACAATAATCATTACAAAGCAATAATGACTCAGTCCTTTTTTTCCACCTTCT
Source organism: Limosa lapponica baueri (assembly GCA_002844005.1). Classification (NCBI taxonomy): domain Eukaryota; kingdom Metazoa; phylum Chordata; class Aves; order Charadriiformes; family Scolopacidae; genus Limosa; species Limosa lapponica. The sequence goes on from KZ505889.1 coordinate 158,164, forward strand.
ACTCTCTCTAGAGCTATGTCTACAATGATCCTGTCAGGTACTACATGATGCAAAAACCCAAAGAAAAAGCACCTCCTTTGGCCCATGCACCAACATCCCACCAACAGCACGCTGAGAATCTCCATGGGAGGACCTTCACCCAGCCTCAGCCAGACAAGTTCTCGTCAGAGTCAGAAATGGGGCTTGACCAAAAAACTCTGATGGCTGCTCTGCACACGTACATCACTCAGAACTTGTCAGCACAAAGCAATGATAAAAGTTCTCACAGCAGGACTAAAGGGTCTCACATTTATGCCGATAGATTCTACTCTTCGCAAGTCAGTCCTTTTGATGGAACTTTTGCCAAAGGAAAGGCAGAAGATTTTAAAATGAAGAAGCTGTTCCAGGCAAGACCTGCATCTGGAGTGCTGGGGCCAACCCCTGAAATGCTGAATCATAAATCTGCTTCCCACGATGATCCAAAGGACCCTCTGAGTGTAGTGGATGGTAAAGTTGATATTTACTTATTTTAACTTATCTGAAATTTCCCAAAGGTTCAGTGAGCATTTTTGAGAAAAAGGAAAAAAAAAAAAAAGACATTCTGATATATCTCCTTCTATTGCCGTATTTATAACTACCATAATACTTATAATAACAATGTTCAGCATTCTAACTACTCTTTCCCTGCAAACATCTACCCACGGTCTTCAACCCACCTTCCATATGCATGCAGAAATATATGGCACTCAGTAAGACGTAGCATTTATGTAACGTGTTATATTTTCAAAGCGCTTTACAAACAACACGTGATTATAGGCTTATCTTTGCTGTCAAATCTGTTTTTATGCATGCATCCCACACTATATATAGGTAATATAGAAATGCCTGGTTTTGTTCTGTTTCTCTGTATTTAACTAGAAATAACAAAGAGCATGGGTGAAATTCAAAGTTAGACACAGAAATTAACACTGAAATAAATTCTGGTGCAGAACACAGCAAGGGGAGGAGTCTGCTAATTATGTGGACACAGGGTAATACAAGAAGGCGGGGTTGCAGCTGGACGTTCTATACCAAAAAACCCATTTGCCGTTTTTAAATCATTTTTGGCTAATGCTGCTTAATTATGACAAGATCCTGATTTCTCTTGTATGTGATAGTTTAACAAATATTTAAATGAAGATGGAGTGCAATGTCTCATGGGATATTGTGATATATTTGAAGTGCTGCTTTGTAAGACAAGATGGGTTTTCTCGTCATGGCTGGGGATCAGGCAGAGTTTAGAAAATAATTCTCATTCACTTTGTTGTTTCTCTAAACTAACCTAACTATTGGTGTTATTCCAGTGGTTCAGAATGCCTGAAAAATGAAAGAACTGATCCTCCACCATTGCCAAGCAGTTTCATCTATTACACTGTAGTCACCACTATCCCAATGGGTTTTGGTAATATGTAAGAGGGTTCCTCTGAATCCCTTCTGTAGTTATTATCAGCCATGAAGTTATACATTCTTTGATTTGTTTTGTTGTTGTTTTTTTTTTTTAAATGCAACACACAGAAATGTCAAAGTTGCAGCAGAGGAAAGATAATGCTTGCAATCTAAAGGATGCTCAGAAGTGAAAGCATTCTTGGTATGGTGCCCAGAGATAATAGGTTTCAAGGAACGAACTATAATGTAAAATCAAATCCAGGTGGCACTGTGAGTCTCTTGCACAGGTTAGACAATTTTGTTGCCAGACTCAAAACAAACTAGGCACATGCTGGTTTCATTATCCTCCAGCTGTTCCACTTCACCTTTCCTGGTAGGAGCCAACCGGGAAAAAATGCTTAACACTTAGAGAGAATAACATGTTTCACATTTCATTGCGTTGTACTGCTTTGAGTTCACATACATAATGTGCCCTGTAGGAACTTCTTCCCTTGCATTAGCTTTTAAATGTTGCACAGACATAAAATTATGAATCATTTGAGTAGGAAGTAGTATGATTTCCTTTGTATTTTTGAGCCACTTAATAGTCCCATAAGGAAGTGGTGAGGACAGACCCCAGTGTATTTGTTGTTTAAAGTGCTGCCCGTCGGAATGACGGTGGTTCCAATTCAGATTTGCCAACTGAGCATGCCATCTCTTTCTGCTTTTAACCTTTCTCCAATCTCTCCAGTCCTTCAGGACTTTTGTATGCTTGTGGGTGGTTTCTCTCTTGCACTCTCTAAACCACAGGCCTGCTCAAAAAACTGGAAAGCATGTGGGGCAGTCGCATGGGCTCGATTCTCTGCTGCATCTGGCACAGGATTAGACAAAGGAACTTGACTGAGAGAACAATCCAGAAGGTACTGAGCAGATTAGCACTGAGAACTGCTGCAAAACAGTGGCAGGTAAATTAGCTAACAAGGCACCCTGAGGGAGAAATACAAGAGAAGGAAATGTGGAGCTATTTTTCTATCAGATTTGGAAACTGTTACCTCTAGGAGGACCATGATGTGCGTGGGTACTGCCTTTGTAGTCACTGTGCAATAGTGGAATCACTAATCTGTCTTCTGCACCAACCATATACAGAATTTGGCTCAGTTTTAAGTGATTTTTTCTAGTCTACTCATTTTTGGTGTATTACAGAATGCATCTCTCCATTGCGTTGGAAAGGTCACAAAATTAGTAATTAAGATATCTTTTTTTCAAAAAATAACAAACTTCCATGTTTATAGGCGAAGCTATTTTTGTACGTTCACTCCTTGCAAAGCTGTGGTGACCAGTCTGTATGGCACTCAGCTGCTGAGGACAGCTGATATATGGTCAGTTGGGTGATAGGGTGGAAGAGGACAGACCACCCTGTGGGACTGCTACCAAAATTACTGCTGCCATACCATTTGGTGGTCAGGCCAGCTGGCCTTGGCAGTTGTGTCAACAGGGTACGGAGCATGATTTGTGTGCTGTACAATAAAAAGCTGTTTTCCCTTGGTAAGCTGCTATTGTTACCTACTAGGGGAAATCTACTGGTGAAGCTGATACTAAATATTACATCATCTAAGATATATGTGCCTTTACTGTTATCATGGTTCCAAGGCAACTACGAAAGGCAACTTGCCTTCTTCCGTTTGGAAGCTGGAGCTAAGGGAGAAATCCGGTTTGCCATTCAAGCTCTGTGTGAGCATTGCTGATTCTATTTAGAAGGGGTCAGTGGGAGAGCTGTGCACAGGTACATGTACGTTTGAGTACATGTGCTGCTTAAGTGATGTGCTGTTGCAGTATCCATCTGCTTTTTTTGTTCTTTCTCCAAAAGTACTTTCTGATTTTAATAAATTCATCATCATTTCCTTAAATTGCCTAAAGGTGTTTGTAAATAGATGCGCTGATATTTATTGCTGTATCAGCCTTATCCAATAATATGAAATGATATAAAACATGGACAGGTGCCATAACAAGAAGTGGAAACACCCATATGTCACATGGACATATATTAACATCGTATCAGGAACCTCATGAAGTTAGCTAGACTTTTTATGTCGACCTCCATTTCACCAGGCTGTTACAGACATTATGGTGACTATTCTTCCCAGTATACTAAAAACATGATGTTCCTCATACTTACTGGCTTTGGTTGTCACCTTTGGTCCTTGACATTCCAAGTCACACTTGTAGTTCTTCAGTAACAGTAGAATATAATGCCTAAGTTTTACTTACATTGACACAAGTCTTTAGGAGTTTGCTCAGTGACACCCAGATGGCATTGACCAGGGCAGGAACAGTAGCATCAGAAGAGCAGAAGGCCTTTCCATGAGAGGTTTATTTAATGAACCAGGAGGACCTGCAGTGAGCCTGTTGGTATTATCTGGGCCATTCATTTTCTCATGTGATTCCCCACCCTGTTCTCCCATTTCCCTTTTGTTTGAGATTGAGACTGCTTTGTTACTGATTATGAACATGTGGAAGTGGACTGGAGAGATAAGACTTGGCTAACATAATTAGTACAGAGGAAAATTAGTTTGGAAAAAATGAAATGGAAATAACAAGGCTATATTGACTGCGTGTTGTTGAGTATCTTAGTAGTTGGTCTTGATATCTGGCTGTGAAACAACTGAAATAAACAAAAATCTAGTAGTGCTACATTAATATGGCTCTTTAATTATATATGTCCTGGAATACAATTCTCTTTTAAGATTTGTCTTCAAATATTGTTGCAATGGCCAGTAACTAACTTAAATAAAGTTTAGCAGGCAAATGAAACTTATTTTTCTGAGGCTCAAAGCTTGCTTTCAGATTGGAAGCCTAAGGTTGCTGATTTTTCAAATCAGAATTTAGAGGTACTTTGGCTTGAAACTGCTGCTGGTACAATTTGACCTAGATTGTTTTATCATAAATGCATGAACATTGTTTGAACATGAGCTTTTACTCAATGATACAATTGTTTTTATGCTGTTCCATTTGCTGGAATTAACTTGAAATTTCTACCTGTGCATTTTGCTAAGAACTTCATAGTGTTACTAACCACTCTTTTGAACTATTTTAAGAATCTTGGTCCCGTTTTCAGAAAACAGATAAACTTTCAGGACTCTAAGTAACATTAGCACTGAGTAAACATGAGAATCTGAGAGTCTAAATTTTGAAAAAATAGTGCTACCAGGCATGTAGGTGTTTTTGAATTTTTTTCATAAATCCAATTTCTTGGTAAGATGTTTCCTAGTCACAGTAACTGAGTGACATTCTTCTCAATGTGTTATGGCTAGAAAGCCGGGGTTCTAGGTCAGGGGAAAAGGAATGCGGTTTCTGTTCTGAAGTTGAACAATTCAAATATGCTTCAAAAATATTGTAGGAAAGTGAGTAAGTGATCCTAAAGCAGCCAGTATCATTTAATAGTTAGGAAACTGATTGAATTGTGAGAAACTCGTCTTCAAGGCTCTAATCAGCCGGCTGTTTTGGACATGTTCTCTTTTAATTTGTTTTAAATTGGTAGATGTTTGTCTGACTTAGAAAACTTTAATTCTTGACATAGATGTTTTCTAAGGCAATTCCACATTCACAAGGGGTTTAGAAAGACAGAGGTGGATTCTTAATCTGCACTAAAAATTATTATGAACTTTTGTCAATATTATTGCAGATGATTGCAAAAAGCTTCAAAATTTCATTCATAGCTTGTTACCTAACACATGTATGAGTTCTCCATGTCAATGGATTAATGGCAAAACCTCTTGAAAAAGAAAGTCACTGAAGTCATCACAGTTTTCATTCTTTTGCATTTGCACTGATGTCAGGTAACCAAACAGTTTTGCAAGAACCCTTTTTCCTACTGTGATGTGCCTTGCAATGTATCCACATATTTAGTTTAAAAGTTTTAGTTTTGATTTGGAACTGACATATATTCTGTCTTTTCTTTCCTGACTTTATTAGCTTTGCTTCAATAATTTAGTTTTTTCTGTCAGGTTATTCTGGCAAAATATATATTTTCAAAGAGAAATTGATACAATTTAGAAGGTTGGTCCATTACATATCCATGTATGTAATGGAGATATATCCATATCCACTTCTAATCGAAGAGGAGCTTTTTGATTGAAAGGCAAAATATCTGACTCTTTTTTTTTCCAGAAATCTATGCAGCTATTTACCTTGCAAAAAACAAATCACCAAAGAAACCTGATTCTAATAAGTAGTAGTGCTGTTTGCACTGTCTTAGTGCAGCTAAAAAAAGTTAAGCTACCTTAACACTTGTCTTTAGTATTTTGAATCGGTTTAGGCTAGGAAACAATGCTTTTCTTGAAAAGCAAAGGTGACAATTCTATACCCTTCTCTCTAGGACAACTTGCTGGGTTGAAGTGGCATACGTCCCCCAGTGCCTGGCATGGGTACACCTCGTTATAAACTCTCAAATCCATTTATAAAACTGTGGTTTTTATAAAAATGGCAGCATGAATGTTTATGCATTCTTTTGGAAAACAGATGCTCTCCATGAAAGAAAACCTATCTTTTAGGAAACATGAAAGATACTTACTGATACAAGCACATGTTTCACATACTCAGCTAAATCTTGTACTTATGTTGTTTTGTGATCCAGAGACACTTATTAAGGATGTATTGAAGGACCTACAGAAACACCAGGTGAATGTGGAGAATCTCAGCTCAACGGAATTGGATGAGATTGCTGACACTATCGCCAATGCAATTCAAACAGTTGGCATTCAGGAAGAACCAGAAGACGGTGCTGGAAAAACTAGAGAAGACAAAACAGAAGGGCAAATGAAGAAAGAAGGTGCTCAAGGAAGGGCAGAGACTCAGACTGGATTAATGGAAAACAGTTTTACCATACCAGGTATTAATTCTAAGAGTTAAGTACAGCAAAAGATATCTACCCTAACTTTTCGTTATTGTTTCACAATAGTGCTAGATTTCTTAAAATTGGTTTGAAAGAGGACAGGAGGGAAAGTTTCTGTATTTCTCCCTGAAGGCTGTAGAATTTTAGCTTTGTTGTTTCCTTTTTACAACAGATATTTTATTTATCAAAAATGTATCTGTTTGTGAACTGTTGGTCTTCAAGCTTCACAAACAAGATAAACCTACACACCCAATTATCTTGAAATACAAATTACTTTATGCTGTGTGGTCTAATTTACCTTTCTTGAAAATGAGATGTTTAAAAAAAATTATAATGAAAAATTATTATATTCCAAGAATGTATTTTGAAATATGTGGTGAAAAAATTGTGTTTTACATATAATCATTCTTTAATGTACCAAGATTATTTGCAGAAGAAAGTCTTAGACAGGTACAGGTAGAAAACTACTCATTCCCCTTCCTGCTTAGGGAAGTAAAAGAGTTATTAGAGTTATTTACTTCTGCCTGGAAACATATTTTCCTGGTGATGCAGATTCAGTAATTGGCAGTAATGAGTCAATACTACAGTGGGACATAAGTTACCGCTTAACCATTCTCTATTTTAGGAATGTTATGATATCTAGGACATCAAAAATATGATATAAGGGATAAACAGTGATTTTTAACTTGTTTCTGTCTTTTTCATGGTGATATACTGAAATCCTTACTAGTTAGGGATAGTCTGGTTATTTTAATTGCCAGTTCTTTGTGTAGATTAAAATGAACAGACTTGAGAGTTTGACCTGAATCATGCTGGGAGAGATGAATAAGACTCAGTTCATAAACCAAATAGCCAACATTATTTGGCTGAGGTTAATGGTGTGACTTGCATATCATCACTGTAGTTAAACTGTAACATGTTTTTGCTAGATGATAGCTATAGAAATGTCTTTTCCTTCCATCACAATGTGTACGAGGGGTGTATGTGTTTCCTTTTTCTTTAATGTAAATGTCCATTCAGCAAGCTAGAACCATTTTATTGGTGTTTTTTTCTTAGATATTGATAAACTGATATGAAGATTGGACACTTAATTAGCAAAATAACACTATTACATTGGCTCTTGAAGTAGTCTGTCTATTGATCTCGCATTAATTTGCTGTCGAAGTGGAGTTAGAATGACAATACTGAATTATACAGTGCTCTTTACTCTGCCCTTTCAGCTTTGATGTCTTAATGTTTAAATTGCATGAAAAGGCCACCACTACAAAGCAGTCTATAAGTGGTGTTTGTTTCATATATGATGTTTTTCCTTCATAACTATGTATTTGTGCTTTTCATGTCCTACAGACAATGGAGTGCATGAAGCCAGTGTGAGAACCGATAAAGAGGTAGAGTACCAGTATTTTAACAATACAGGCATTCCATCTCAGAATATCAGGTTTATGTGCAGTGAAGGTCAAAACACACTTCTAAAATATAAGACTTGGTTTTTTGTCTTGTGTAGATGTAGTTCAGTATCACAGCATAGGCATATTGGTGTTGATGCATTGAAATATTAAATGAACATTTATTTAAAGTTTAACCAAAATGAGTTTTTCAGTTCAAAGAACCAAAATCAAGTCCTGTTTTGCCTTTCTCTCCTTTGTAAATACACAGAATTCATAACATATCCCAAAGTTCAGACAAATTCATGCTTTTCCTCAGGTTAGTAAATTTTGAGTATTGATGTGTCTCCTATGGCTCTTTCTTCTGGGGACTGTAAGCATCCTTACTCAGATAATCTTTCTGGTTTTCAGAAGCAGATGAGTAAATATATTCCCTCTGAGGGCACGTGTTTGTGGGAGGATTCAAAATTCCCTCTCCTTTCGGGGGATCTGCCATTTCTCATTCTTTCACTTTACCATATATTCATCCAAATATTTGAATATCAGAGCTGTTTCAAAAGCTGTAGGCATTACATCTCATACCCTAGGTGCTAACACCCAATTTGGGATTTTAATCCAGATTACTTTTACAATTTTCTTCTTCAGCTTTGAATCATATCCTTTAGACTTCTGCCTAATATTCATCCATTTTTGAAGTATATTCAGCTTTCTTTTTCTGGGTTGCATGGAGCGGAAAAATCTCAAAGAAATATTTTTAAAAACTGCCATGAAACTTCTCCTACTATATACTCTAGCAAAAGCTAACACTGCAAGACTTATAAATGGGCAAACCCTCTTATGTTCACAGTAAAATCTCCTTAGCTGCCCTTCTACCAAGCAAGGAAAACACACAAATGGACAATTTGGCAGGAGCTTTAACCATCCACATGAAACTCTTCAAGGAAAGAAGCACTGCATTCACAATAGACTTACAAAGGATCCCATGTACAGATTTCTTACTGACACCTTGAATAGGGGATGTGATACAAAAGAATGTATTGTGACACAGAGCACAAAATGCCCATTAGCCATGATTTCCTCCCAAATGTTTGGTTGCAATAAACTTATATAATGAAACTAGAACACTAATTTTTCTAGGTGTGTTTTTTGACTTTTGCTCTTTTGCTTATTGTTCCAATTTATTAGACAGACATTTTCTACGATCATATGTTTAGCTTAGTGGATCACTTGCAAACAGTTTGACACGATTTCTAGAGATAACTAAGTGAAACGTAATTCATCACATAATATCTGTTCCCTTTCCTGTGGTATGACTCCTGAGACCTAATAGCAAAGTTTCATTCTCATCAATACTTAAACACACAGACACACGAAAATGGACACCATGAAAGTATCAGCAGCATTTTCTTCTAGCTGTTCAAGACAGAGAAAAGGCTATCTAGATTCTGTGATATTTGAGGAAGTAACTGTTAACAATAAAATTTCTTTGCCCTTATTAAAACTATTGAAAAATACAGTGGCATAATTTCATACTCTTTTATTATTGCTGAATAAATGTTATGTTCTTACATAGTCTGGCAGCATATAGAAATTAAGAAAATGACCATGTGACATTTACATGAATAGACTCTACTATACGAATAAGAGTTTGAAAGATTATATCCAGGTTTGGTTCAGTATAACATTCCTGTGTTTAGTTTTAAAAATAATAATATTCTTTTAATACAGGAGAACACTGCAAAACTAGTCAACTTCTTGAATGAGAATGCATTACCTGACAGTATGCCTAAAGACCTTACACCTGAAGAATCTACTAAGACAGAAGCCAAGAAATCTGAAGACACTGACTCTTCTTCCTCAGAAGAAGTAAAAGCTGGTGTGGAAAATGTAAAAAGCGAGACTTTCTCAAGGGAACTGACAGCTGCAAAGAACAGTGAATCTGACTCTGAAGACCCAAGCAAGACCCACTACTGGATTAAGAACGCTTTAAGGCAGGATGGAAACTCCTATGAAGAGCCTCAGAAAAATACGGGACAAGGCTTACAGCTTGAAGTGAAATCTTCTGAGGAGAAAGGATATGGCTATATTGTCACAGTGAAAGAGTAAGTACAGCAGCCAATTTGAATGGCATTTTTAACTGGAAAAAAGATAAAGTCATTGCACCTAATGAAATATGAATGTACAAGAGGAAAATGCCACAGGCCTGATTTTTAATAGATCTGAAACTGCTTGGAACCTGTTCAGTACTTTGATGAAAATACAAGGAAACAGTTCCATTTTCTTACAGTTGCCTTTCCTCCAATGTGAAAGATATTTAGTTTGTAGGTCTTTTGCTTAGACCTCTCTCTGTCTTCTCATGTTCCAGTGACCTTCCAATATGTCAGTAAGTGTACTTATGGGTAGGATGTGGGCTTTAAATATTTGACTTGAAAGTAGCCTAAATATCAATGCCTGAGTCATTCTTTCAAAAAATGACACACAATAACAAAGCACAATATTTTCTCTGTGGTTTCATTTTGATCTGAAAATAACACATATAGGAATCCAAACATCACATATGCAGCTAGTTTAGAAAGAAAGACCTAATGATTTCAGGTCAAGTCACTAATGAATTTGACATTTAATACTATATTTTCAAAAGACAGCTTTTTTTTTTTCCCCTAGTGATACACAGTTTATTATAAGAATATTTTGGAGTTTAGAATGATGTGGGCGCTTTTACATCCTTTCGTCCCCCGTGAGAACAATGTTATATTTGGTTAGTAATCCCAACTCATCTTCTGTGAGAAATTAGGAATTTCTAGGAATCTCTGCCCAGATATTTTAGAGAAACTGAGACAGAAACTTCTGTAGCATGGATTGATTCTTTTGACTATCTCAAACTTATTAATGGGACTAAAGGCAACAGAACTGTGGAGGATTCTTGATTTTACTACACTGTTTTGTTTTGAAATGCATGTGGCTGGGTGTCAGAGGACAACTTCTTGTTCATCTTCTCCCAGGGACTACACTTGGGAAAGACTCAAGTGATCTCAAAGAAAGGATGCCATTTTTGGGGCAGAGATTTTATAAGGTGCACAGAGGGAAAGGCAGAAGAGAAGAGAGTGGAAGCTGAGGCTTGGTAGCCTGCAAACATCAGGGACAGAGAGACAGAGACTTCTCAAAAACGTGGGGAGAAAACACCCACTCTTCAGAGATAATGGAAGGTATATATTTCATAAGGATTCAGAGGTTACCCTGCAGAAAATAAAAGTTAGTTACTGGAATGAGAGTTGTTGAAGGGAAGGGCTCACCTTGTGAGGACATAGTGGGGATGAGAGTTATGTTAACAGATCCTTGCATTGCTATCATGTCTCATTCTGAGTTTTATTTTTACCATTTTAGAGTTAAAATTTGTTCACTTTCTAGAGAAACCCAGCTCTAACATTTAGAAAAGACCTTTAGGGAATTTTGGAGTACGTGTTTTAAGGGAATTCCCAAATGATTTGAGGTCCTCATACTTCTGTTAATGTGTCTGTGTGTCAGTAACAACTGTTAATCATTATTTAATGACCAAATGCTTTGGATTTAATTAACGAGTTGTAAGTTGCTTTTGCAATTACACTTTTCAGTTTTTTTTCCTGCAACATTCATTTTTGTTGACTGGTTCATGTAGCAGGCTCACTATTCTCAAGAACCTGCTCTGGGAGAAAGCTCGTTATTACAGAGTATTCCAGTTTTTTGTCTAGGTCATACCTTAGTCCTTCAGGTAGGTTGCATTACTGCTTGTTTTTTTTTCAAGGAGACACTCAGGAGTCACCTTCTGTGTTTTTGAAAGCAGTCTACCAGAAATTGATGGTATACCCTAGTTTAACCACACCTCCTGGTTCCTGCCGATGAATACTATGTGGAGCAGTAGCAGCCAGTTTTTCCCCAGCTCAGTGCTGCTTCCCCAGAGCCTTTTAACTCACATCAGTCTGGAAGGCAGCTTTATATTCAACAGTATCTTAATGACACCATCTCCCTTGACCATCCAGACTTATTTGGCTCATAAATTCTCTAAAAGCTTAGAGCTTTCACAGCTCTGTGTAATGGGAGACATTCTGACTTTCAGTCTTTGCAGCGTGTATATTCTTCACTGTGTCATCTTACCTGGTTTTCTCCCTAACTAGTTCTCTGCTGATGGATTTTCCCTGAATTGTGTCTATTATTATTCAGTCCAACTTGCTGAAGAGAGTCATTTGTCCAAAGGTTCTTGATCCTAGATGACTCCATATAGACAAATAAAATTTAGCATAGATTTGTTCAGCTTCTTTACTATTTTCAATACCAGAAAGAAAAATATACTTTTCTAATATACTATATTATTAGAATTATAGTAACTTTGGGACAAGATACTTTTAGATAAACATTGGGATGTTATTAAAAATGCTCAGAAATTATGGGAAAAAAAATTTGAAATGAGTTAGATGAAATTACTTCAAATGGTTTGAATGCAAAAATATGTTTGTCAAAACAATTTTAGTTTTTAATGGTAACCAGCTCATTACACAAAGCACATACTATTCAGAAAACTTAGATGATAAGTCCTCACTACATTCTTAGCACTTTGAGTACAACTAGATGTCATCTTCTCCAAAGTCACTATAGAGATGACAATAAGCATTCATGCTTGTTTTCAGTTCCTAATCTGAAATGAGTTTATTTTTAATGAGACTTAGCTGATTGAGTTGAACTAAAGAAAAATTCCTTTTGTACCAGGATTATGTTGCATTTGATCTACAATAAACAGATTTTGGTTCATGGTTCTCAGCCAGTGACTTACAACTCTTCAGTGATTTGACCCTCTCAACGTTTCATACTCCAAAATATACTGGTTTAACTTTTGTTGCTAAACTTGTTTGTTTTGAATAGATCTATCTGAAATGTAAGAATAAAATGAAAACATATTTTGCAAAAAAAAAAAAAATTGTATATTCTGGAATTTTATAAGAATAACAAAACCTGATCAGGAGATTCCACATGCTAAAAATGGACTTGTCTACTCTGCAGGAACAGTGAAATACTTTCTACAGCAGTTGAGGGATCTGTTATGTACTAGTGTTTCCCACAACCATTTCTTTAGTACATAAAGTGGCCTTAGAGAGCAATTGGATCAGTGTAGCCGAGAGTTCCAGTAAGGACTTGTTTTCATGAATGTTGCTGTAATTGAGTTTTTTCTTGGGGGAGAGAGGATTGAGAAAGGGATATTTTTTAACTATCACTGCACAGAAGAGAAATTTTAATGTCCATTTAAGGAACATTTCTTTATTAAGCTTCCTGCATCATTAAGTTTCTGTGCTAAAAAACTTACTCGCTGTTTGCAGTAAATACATAGTATTAATAAATGGCTTAGGTGCATGCCACCCATTTATAGCTATACACACGTTACATTCATACAGTGAAATAAAGGGGCTGGAATTATTCCTAGTCAGATCTTTAATCTATGTCGGTCTAAAATCACTCCTGTTTGAGAGGTGATTGTTATCTGTAAGTACTCAGGAAATTGATTTCACAACTGATTTTTGATATTTTGTATTTAGATCTTTATGCTTTTTTAAAGTTCTCTATTTTGAATAGAGAGGAAGCTGGACCTAAAGGTAGGCATGAAATGTATCTTTCTAACAGCCTGAGTCTTAGACAAATTCATATGTGAAGTATCTTTCTTGCAGCAATTAGCACATTTAAGATTATTTTAATCCACTCTTGACTTGTGCACACAAAATGAAATGCCAAAATATGAACGGCACTTATTTATCATACCAATATGAAAGGTACTTATTTTCCAATACTACTAACTTTGTGTGTTTTTCTTCTTCCCCCGTAAAGCAATAGGACATAATTTCAGTCTGTCAATTTTTATTGGCCACAATGTTTTGGAGCAGCGAAGCTTCATTTTTACAGCTGAAACAGTGGTCTATGGTAGAGAAAGGGAAGTATTCCAACATATTTGTACACTGGGGATAATAGCTTGAGTTCTTTTCACCTTCTCATCTGAAAATGGAACTGAAAAGATTATACTCGGTGGTATAGTTGACAGATGTCAGGGGTGATCCATTCACTATTAGATTCTCAGGCTTCCATGGCTTTGCAAGCCTGACCCAAGGAGATATTAAGACTGCTTCAGTGAACTCCTAAGATGCCAGCTTTTAATTGTGCCACAAAGCAAAGATAAACATTTCCATGTAATACTTGAAGAAAAGATTTGTGATAGTTTAAAGACTTGTCAAAATGGCAGTCTGATTGTCAATGGCAAGAACAATAGGTCACTCCTGCTGTGTTTGTCGAATGACCTTTCAGATGGTTGGAGCAGTGCAATCCATACCAATCCATAATATCCATCAGCGCTAAGCTTCAGAATGAATTGACAGTTTCAGTGTAGAAAATTGTCCAGCAAATCCTCCACTGTGCTGCTTCAGCACTTTATTATGCTGAGAAACCAATCAAATTGGGTGATTTACTTTGTTTACTTTTTTCTCCCTCAAAAAATTCGTATTCTGCCACCGTAGGATTTGTGTGAAAGAGATTTGTTTCTCAATGTAACTGCTTGGAACTGTTTCTACTAATTTTAGCTCTGAAATTCTAAAGCAATCTTACAAAACAAAGTTATCTACAGGATCTTGTTTTCATTTGTATGCTACTTTGGACGTACTTATAAAATGCCACCCTGGTATAGAGGGGATACATCAATGTGAGCTCTCAAATCAAAGAAGTCTACCTTTGGACCAAAGAACTATTCCTATTCTCTGAACTTGTAGTTCTTCAAGTATGGAAAACTTTTTTTTTTTAGTTGGAAATACTGCCAGTGCTCCCATTTGTCTGCCAGAATATGCTCTAAGCTGAGGGCCAAGATCCCACAATCAAAACATTTAAACAATGTTTAGCCTCCCAAGTCCCTCATGAGGAAACCCAAAGCCTGACGTTCCAGAACATGTAGTTCTTGCCACCTCCAGTGAAACTAAATGCAAGCTGCTGCATGCTTAGCAGCTTAAACAGTCAAGCTGGTGTGCAATTTCTTGAACATGAGATTGGGTATTTAGACTTAAAAACACTAAGAAAATTCTTAATTTGAGAATAGAAATTTCATCTCTTTTCACTGCTTATCATACTGTTTTGAGCTTTAAAGTCAAGTCATGCTTTTCTGAAGCCTTGCTTGGACACCCAATGCAGAGGAACCTGTCCGGTTTTGTGATTTATCGCAATGCATGTGCTTGAAGCTTTTCATAAAATACAAGATCACAGAGAGCTCATGGCAGCTCTGTCAGCTTGTGAGCCAACTCCTGGCATTGTTGTATTAGTCAATTCGTGGATATTTCATGTTTTGTCATATGTTAACTCTCATTCCCAGACGGTCTATGTAAAATTATAGAGGCTGTAAATCTGTTCACGACATGTTAACTTAATTGGATCATACGTGCCTTTCTATGCATTTAATTTGAGGTAGCTGGTATTCTGCTTAGATGCTGTGAAAAAACTGAAAATGGATCTTGTGTTCATAGTATAAAGTTGCTATGAAATATGATTAGTCTGACCCATTTAACATGCTGAAGGGTTAGGTTAATTCCAAATGCTTGATACTATTTCTCCACCTTTGCAAAGGTGATAAATGATACTGCTTTGCATATAATGATTACTTTCCACAGGATGGTGTACAGGTTAGGACCCTGAAACTGGGTTGTACAGAACTCTTGGTTTGTTCCCCAAGTTTTCTGTTTTCCTAGGCAAATCATTAAAGAGTTGTATTTTTATGATTTTCATTATTTTTTTCCCCTACCAGGTTAAAATATTTAGTGCAATTTAATTGCATTTAAAAATGAAGTTTAAAATAAATAAGAGAAAATAAATTACAATATTTACAGCAATGAAACAGGGCTGATAGGTTTTATTGTTCTTTGTTACTGGAAGGTCTTGATGTTTCTTAGAAGCTGAGCTTTTGTACTCCAAGAAGTTTTTCAGGTCTTTTTTAGAAAATAACAACAAAATGTTCTTGTGCCTTAATACATATATACAAACAGAAACACTGATTTGACCTTCTCTGCATATCTCAGTGTCCTCTTTGAAATTGTTATTCTACCTGCAACTGCAATTTATCAAGTGAAAAAGATTTGTGCATGTCCTTCTCTTAACTTGTACAACTAGCTTAAAAAACTAAAAGAAATTATAAATATACATAACCAGGAAAGCTCTTGGTACTGAAGTATGTTAAAATCAGCAAGGGACAGCATTACTCACCTTAAATAGGAAGTTACATGTAAAATTTTTATCCCTCACTTTGTCACTTTCTCTAGCAGTCTCTCTACCCTTGTATAACTAATTTTGCTTCTGATATCATAGCTTAAGCCCCTACCTAAATAATACAGATGGAAAATACTTGTCTATGAATTTATCCAGTAGAGAAAATTCTGTCATTTTGTCTCAGCACCATAACTGGTGGAGAGACGTAAATCTAGAATCTTCTTTGGGTAACTCTTCACATGTAATTATTCACACTCCCTAGAGTTTTCTAGACATAAAATCATTTTTCCCTCTTTAATCCTCCAGATTCCTTGTGATACTTAGAAAGCGACAGAGATCATATCCCCCACATTATTGTTTCAGTGCCTTAATTCTGTTATTATATATTCCCCTAGGAAAATGGTGTTTCATGCTTTTTATTCTTGCACAAGAAAATAAGAGAAAAACAACAGTTACCGTAGCTTTGCCAGACACCAATATTTACCTCTTTTTTTTTTTTTGTCAATATGAGAATTCAGCTTTGAATATTTTGAATTTCTTTTGTATGTGCAGAGATAAGATTATAGGCTGTTCTATTTCTGTTGTCCTCAACTTTTGTGCTTCCAAAATCTGTTGAAATATATTATCCTGGAATATGATTCTCACCTGCTGATCTAGATCACTTTACAAGAGAACAGTCCTTCCAGAGGTCCATCTTTCCCTTCCCTTAGGGCTTCATTTCCCCAGATATTTTGCTCTGCTTTCTATCAGGACTAGCTCTTCATTTTTACTTCTAGAGGAACATCCAGAGAAAAATTTTGAATTGCTTTAGCTGGTGACCAGCTGATCTGTCACACTAGCAACAGTAATGGCAAGGAATCACTCAGGTCTCTTAAATCAATGAAAGGCAATAGGTAATTGTAGGAGCACGTCCGGAGTCCCCAGTAGAGCCACAAGGACTAGCTCACATTTGTATCTCTCCATGTAGCTGAACAAATATGGCTGTTGACCTAGTTTCCCAGAACAGACATTCCCATATTCCCATTTCTGTTTTTTCATGCCTTCTGTGCTACGTTATCATCCCTTGTTCGGGTATCACACACCGGTTCTTTCGGGAAAGCAACTGATGCAGGTACTCCACAAGCTCTCTGTGAGCAAATTCAGGTTACTTTGCTGTCCCCAGGCCATAGGCCTTTAGTTGCTGAGGCTGCACGTTGCGTATTCCCGAACTAGAGATGCGGCTGGGAGCTATGCTTTGTTTTTATAAACAGTGGTAGTCATTAAAGCCCTGAGATGCTGCAATATCTCACAATACCATATGGTCAATACTTTTAGTGTACCACAGTGTTTTTCCAGTAATTACCATTTAGTTCATTACAAAAGAGTGATGAAATTTAAGCTTTTGAAATGAGTGAGAAGGCAAAAGCCAAAGATCAGGATTCTTGGGAATGCAGCAAACTAAATCCTAATGCAGTCTATTATCTATCAGTACTTTTTTATCGGTGCTGTTCTGCCCAATCCTGGGAAGCTCAGATATAAAAATGCCATCATTTCATTTTCACACCTGAAATTTTTTTTAATTTCCTAACTCAGATAACGTGTACATGATGTAAATGCCTGAGCACTAACAATTAGAATGAAGTAATTTTAATCTCACTCGTAATCATTTTTATTTCACGCAAATGAAATTTCATAGATAGAAAATCAGTGAGGACTAATTCAGAACACAGAGAATAAATCAGAGCAGATATTTTATTTTTTCTTTCAAGTAGATATTCTGGATTTCCACTGGCACTAGTTTGAAGAAGGTATGTCACAATCTAAAGACTAGGTATGTCTGCTATAGAAATGAATTTAGAGTAAATTTCTTAAGAGTGTGGAGAAGGATTTTTATAAAGTTAGTTTTAAAATTTTGAAATTTGGAATCTCTTAGAGAATTTTTTGTCTTTCTTTATCTTCTTTCTTTTAACACTAGGTTGTTGGCTATTCTTTGTCATTTTTAATTTAAACCATTTGCATTATAAATTGATCTGTATTTTAAGCTGCCTTTAAGGAAGAGGGAAGATATGAATGAAAGGAAAGAATGAGAAGTTGGAACTGCACTAAAATGTGTATCATCAGTTGTCCTCAATCTCATTTATTAATTACTTGTAAGAAAGTGCAATTTGATATGAAAGAACAATTTTGCATTTTCAAAGCTTTTTTTTGCATCAGAGATTCAGGCTTCATGATAGGTGGACTCCAGCGCTGTTTCTAACATTCAGCTTAAAATGCATTAGGGAGTACTTTGGTGGGGTCCATTTTAGTCTCAGAAAGGAGGATATCACAATTATGGCACAGATTATTGCCATTATTTCCATGCTTCTGCTCGTGACAAAGCATCTGTATGAATTTGTTGCTATTAACACAGCTGGAGGCGGTGCGTGTTTGAAGTAATGCAAGTACAGGCTGGCACAGTGTCACACTTCCGTTATAACTCTGGAGAGTTGCTCCTTCTCGACTTCTCTATCACTCTCGTGTTTCCATGATGCTGTTATCTCCTCTGACCTTCATAGCCTGACCACTGCCATTGATTTTTACCAAGTGTCATCTGTGTTACAAATTGGTCTGGACTTGACTCTCCCTGTATTAAGAGGTTTAAATTCACACTTACTGGTGGTGGGAAAAGAGGGAAAAAAAATTACGGGAAGTGGGAATTTGCTGAGCTGTCAAAACAGAATTAGGCTTAAAAAGGTTCTATGGTTAATAAAGCCTTTGAGGAAACAAGCATAGAAATATGAAACTGCAGCTCAATGCAATAAAATTGCAGCGTTCTTAAAATGATTAGGATGTCAGGGCTGTGAAATCGGGCAGCTCTGAAACAATCCTGTGAGTAGCTCTGTGCTGAGAAGTTATTTGGTTGCTTTCATGAATCCTGAATAAATGTGAACCATTTACAGAATTAATCATTATTTAACTCAGCTTAAGGCACATGCCATGTTAAAACCAAAGGTCCATTTAGTGGTGAAATACATTCCTTTTCTAAACTTTTACTGGGGATATGTACTTCAAGATATATGAAACTATACTGAAACACAGACAAAAGACTCAAACTCAGACAGACAAGGCAGGTTGTAACACCATGGAGTTGAAGCATCAGTGCCCAGGACTTTCATTATAGATTATCAGATGAGTTACTCTCAGGGGCACTTCCAGACAAGAGAAATAAATACAATTTTGGTGTCTAAATGCTTTTTTTTAGGTTTGATAGGCTCAGAAAGTATTTAATGGTAATACCATAAATTACTTTGATGTTAAAATGTTTCCAGCAGTCCTTGCCTCCCGCTTACCTCCTTTTGACCTGGAGCAAACCATTCTAATGTCTCAATTTCTTCTCCACTGTATGGATGATATGCATCTTTCTTGTGATGAGTGAAATTTCCTTTGTGTCTAGAAAAAGACAAGTAGGAGATGAAGGCGTCCAGATTCAATAGCATTATGCTGGTGGTTGCCAACCTGATGAGAATGGGAGTCATGTCACTGTGTTGCCATGAATTCTCTGACATCCTGTATGCTACCTAAGGTGGCAGGAGCACTCACTCCTTCATGGAGCATGTGTAGTGGACACCATGCACTATTTATTCCCTCTTTTCTCTGGATTGCAGGGCATGTGGCTCAGATGTTGGTAGCCAGCAGCTATATCAACCACCTTTGGTAAGTAACCTTTCAGGTCAGACAAAAGTGGTGTTGGTGTGCTAGAAAGTGCCATGAAGCCAGTTCCCAGGAGACAGGAGTCAGTTTGGAAGAGGGGAGTGAAAATCTCTTGAGGAACCTTGGTAAACCTAAATCTGTTTAGTGATGGCATCAGCACCTCTTCCATAGTTCAGTTACTACTGAAATTTGCACACAAAGAGATTCACATCCTTCTATTTCATACTTCAGTAACTGAGTTTCCCATCATGTTGCTTGTTAAAATATTTACTAATCTTAGCAGAAAAAAAGAAAGAGAAAAGAAAACAAATTTAACTGTGTCCTTAAAACAAAAGCTTTCCTGGCATTGTTTTCAGTTTCTCTGAGCTGAAGAAGTGCTATGATCACTGACTTTGAGACCACATCAATGATAAGCTACTGTTCACATTTTAAATCTTGACTATTTATATCTGAAGGCCACTGAGCTTCGGCCTCCAGGAGGCAGTGCCAGGGACCCTCTTTTTTGCTTCGTGGCAGCACCGTACCTGGAAAAGCCTCAGGAGTGAAGCACCTTCTGTTGCCATACATCAGACTCTCTCGGGAGAAAAGCTGCTGTTGCAGCAAAACTGCAAGTTGTACCTACCCTTCAAATCAACAGGAGATAAATGGGATGCTCTTCATACTGACTTTCAGGAGAGTGAGTCACAGAGCAAGGGCCAGGGTGTCACTGCGGATTAAGAACTGGTTATGAGATAGGAGAGGAAGATTCGTCATGAACTGCTGCTTCCCAGCATGTAGAGAGATTAGTGGTACCCCATGGGCAAATTGTCTCTTTTAGGAAGAACTATGGAGGATTTAGAAAAATTCCAGATGGATTTAAATACATTGAGGGATTAAGAAGCACAATGGTAGATGAAATTCAGTTGGAATAAGTGTGACAGAATAATAGACATTAGCAAAAATAGTCCTTTTTAGAAAAAAAAAAAAGAAAAGGTATTCTTAAAACTCCTCATAGTCTGGGCTCTGAGGCTGTGGAAAATTTTGAAGAAAAGATTTGCTGTGTTTAGATACATGAATCCTACCCTTGTTATGGTGGCACACATATTCAGACTTGAAAATTTAAAAGAAGGCATGCAAACACTGAAGTAGGTGGCCAGTTTCCCTGCAATGCATTTCTAAAACACGAACTAGTCTAATACATATCACTGAAGTCAGGAGTTCAGCAGGAGTTTTTTTAAAAGGAGATTTTTAGAAGTAATGAACATATACATAATCACATTATCTGATTGTTTGTATAATTATACCATAATCTTATATATTTCTTTTTAGAAGAAATACTCTTGCTGCAGTGTGTAAGGCATGAGGGGCTGATTTCTGATCTCTGCACTTCGCCTAGGCTGCAGTGCAGCGAGTGTGCATGGCAACAGAGTGCATGGCTGAGATTATCATCCCAGTCTGGAAACACAAGGTTCATGTGTTTCATGAGGATAAAATGGCACCTTTCTTTTATCTGACCACTGGAGTCAGACACTGACTCAGTTGGAATCTGATCTTTTCATGTATAATATTCTCATTTATTTGATCAGGTGTCCCTAATACTCCTGGCATAGAATATGGGTACTCTGCTACTTTTTGACTGGGTTTTGGACAACTGCCTGAAAACTGGCAATTTCCTAGCAATCCTCACACCTTTTAAGTTTTTCCTCAGGGAATTGAAGTCAATGTTGAATATTGTTACTGGACAACTTTTTTAACACCTGTCTTCCTTGTTTTTTAGCAGTGTGAACACGACGGTGCCCAAGAGCAAAAAAAAAATTAAGGAATTAATGGTTTCTGTCTGTCACAGCGTTGTTTTTCCCAGGGTAGACTGCTCCTTAGGTAGTCCTTACAGAGATGTATATCAGCTGACCACTTCTCTCACCCTCCTTCAGAATTTTTCCAGAATTATCTTGGACTTTATTTTATTTTTTAGGTCTCATTTTGGGACTCTCCTGTATTTACAGATGGTTTAAGAAAATCAGGCTGAAGCATGTCTGAGGTGATTTAAAATAACCTCCAGTCTTGTGCTGGTGGCTGATGCTGAGAACTGACACAAGGTACATACTGCTGGGGATGTGCTCCCTCAGCAATTGCTCTTCTCACTCCTTGATCCCAGCAGTAGGAACTGGAAATTGCTTTCCCCCTCTTTACCCTTTTCTCTTGACTGCTTTTAGCAGGCAAAGGAGTCATAGCTGGTGTGCACCAGCCCCTTGCCCATGGACAGGCAGCGCTTGAGTCCTGGCATTCTGGCTCCTCTGCTTCTCCTTTCCGAGCAACACACTGGGAGTGGAGATACGGTGTGAAAGGAATCAGGTCTAATACTGGTCCATGAGGATGGGTGGTTAAAATTACTGAAACTACTCTCACCTGTTCAAATAGACCCCTCTACTGGATTTAATAATTTTCATTCGATAGAGCAAATAATAAACAGACAGGCCCTAGCCTATCTGTAAGTCCTTTTAAA
Organism: Limosa lapponica baueri; assembly: GCA_002844005.1. Taxonomy (NCBI): domain Eukaryota; kingdom Metazoa; phylum Chordata; class Aves; order Charadriiformes; family Scolopacidae; genus Limosa; species Limosa lapponica. Next base: position 180,227 of record KZ505889.1, read on the forward strand.
GAAGCTCTGAAATACCTCCATACACCTCAGCGTGAGCGTTGTCACCAAAATATCTCCTCTTTTCCAGGCCTGGAGAGGGGAAGGCAGCTTATGCTGGAGCTGGCTGGGCTGCCCCTCCCAGCTTCCCATCAGCAGGGGGTTTGCCTGCAGCCTAGTCAATGCCCATGATGCTGTCAAATGGTTTTACCAGAGAAAACTAGTCCAGAAAAATGACACTTTATTCATCTTAAAGGTGTCCTCTTTATTTGACTCTCTAAAGTACTCCATATGGTATTCCAGACCCATATTTCTGAACTCTGATTACTTTTTTTTAGTTTAGCTTTTGATTTGCAGTACTAAGGAGACTATGCTAGCTATTAAGAAAGCAATACAATTGCCCTGTTGATGAGGGGAAGCCAGCTTGATGTTGGTGCAGAGACATAATTGAAACATGGCCAAGTGGAACTTTCTTAAATAATTATTTTAAACTATGGAATGCATCTTAAAGATCACGAAGCAGGAGATGGAGAGAACTTACTGAAGTTAGTCTGTGCAGTTTTAATTCTCACATCCTAGGAAACAGCCCTGAGCAATAACACTATCCCATTGATACGCTCAGTGGTTCATCTTCAGGTATAAAAGAAATGGAGGAAAATAGACAACGTGCAAGAGAAAACATAATTCTTAACTTGCAGCACTCAGGAGGAACAAAGACTACCTTTTTTTTTTTGTACTATTTTTGGAGCATGTATGCGTTTTATATTAATAAATATTGAAAGTGTTTTTAAAGTAAACCTTAGTCTAAGTAAAAAATGTCTCCCCCCCAAAAAAAGTCCTAAGTGCTTGGTTCAGGTTCTATCTTCCTCTGGTTGAGATGCAAACTCAATACTATTACAGCTGAACACAGGTGTAGCCAAAATTTTGGACCTTCTCCAGGGGAAATAGTGGGGTGGAGATCCCACTGTTCTTGACTTTGGATAACAAGAGAGAGGCTGGATGATCTGAAAGTGACACTTATCTCCTCAGAAAATGTGATTTCCGATATTGCTGGGAGGACTGTAGTTAGGCACTCAGCAACTTTCAGGCTGTAGAGAAACACCTTGCAATTTTAGTGCAGTGCTTGGCACTCTTAAAAATGGTTGAACTGGCCTCCATTGCCTGTGTCCCCATTTAAGCAAATTTTAGGTGGATTGAACCCTACCTTACTTAAGATTTCACTGGGGATTAGACTGACATTTAGGTTTAAGGAGTGCAATTCCCAATGTCAGACCTATTTCTGTACTGTAGATTATTCTTCATTTTTGCAGAAAATGATTCAATTGAACTAATCTGACAGGGCTGACTGGATGTCCATTATAGTGCTGCATTACAATTGCTAAACAGAGTATTGGAAGGGCACTAGGTACAGTCTGGTAAAGACAATACATAATTTGAATGATGGCACTAAGGGAGCATTTCAGAGTTCGGTAAGTGGGTTTCTGAAGACGCTTGGCAATTGGGAGGAGGAAAAGCAAATGAGAGCAACTGCTTGTGAGACTGACATAACCTCAGCGTAACATTGAGCTACATGTTGCTCTCCTTGGGCTGGGAGCAGGCTTGGCAAATGCTAGCAATCAAGCCATCTGTACAACTGGATCAGATTTTTCCTACCAAAATGGATCAATTTACAGGATTGTTTTGACAGGCATGTTGGGAAATACAGAACATATAGTTTTCATCATTGTTTACTTCTGTTTTTCTCTTGTTCCCTTTGACTTTGCCCACTGGCTTTTATTAGAGTTTGAGCTCCATTTAGCTCAGCATGCAGAGCTGGCCATTCTGTCAGTGTCATTCCCCACAGAACTCCTCCTGTTCCTTCATTTACATGTTTCCTTCTTGTTCTTTGACCAGAAGGGGAAGCTTTGAGCCTTGAATGCATAAATCATTAGGTCCAGGTCAGAAATAAACAATCCATTATTCAAAGTGGTTGTTCTCAGTCATCAGATTGTAGTTTATCATGGGAATTTCTTGGAAACACGGCATCCATTTCTAGCATTGTTCAGATAATTGCAACATGAAGTTGAACTGGTCTTGAGATGAGCATCCAATATTCAGCACAACTTTTTGGTTGGAGGGGTCTAATTCATGAGGCACATCTGGTTCATAAGACTCTGGCCTCCTGCTCCATTTGCCTGCAGCAGGCATTTAGCAAGGTGCTAACTCACCAGAGAGGGAGAAGTTGTCTTCACCCGGATCTAGGTGATCTAAATATGCCCTAAAATCAGTCAGATGTGCTCTAAAACCAGTCAGATTCCCTCTGCTGGAAAAGTTTGGAGCAAGATTTTTGGCAGGGCAATGTTGCCTCATCTTCATTATAATTAAAAGTTAATTTTTGTGTACATGGTCTTTAATACTACAACCTCTTCTTTCTACTTGGTAGAGAGAAATATATATAGCCTTTAGAGACAGCCGGTAGTGCTGCTCTTTTTATTCTTGGATCCAAAAGAGATGCAAGTCAAATAATAATAGTCTTTTATATAACAATACTAGGCATCTGACATAGAAAGTTGGTATCATTTTTTTCATTTTACAGATGGTGAAATTAAGGGTCATGATAGGCCTCTTCCAGATGAAGACACATTCTGTTCCTCATTCATAATTCATTCAGCAACAGACATCCCCGGATTTATATAAAACCACTGAAGACAGTGGGATTGTATAGACAGATTAAAAGAATGACTAGCAAATTCTATACATTTTTTAGCAGTGACTGAGAAGAAAATGACTTAATGTGATTGTTCCAAGTTGTGCCAACTTTCTGGAACTAGATTTTAGAAATGACTCCTTATCACTGTATTGTTCTTCTAAATTGAGCAAATGGTAAGTGAAATCTTCAATACACAATAGCAGAGAAAGATATTAATCCGATGTTCTGTTGTTTAAATTGCCTCTGTAAGTGGATTATTCCTTAAAATATTTCTGTTTTCGGCTCCCTCACTGGGAGGGATTTAGGTATTGGAAAATATGTAATATAATTTTCACCAATGTCCAGTACACTTTGTGGAAAAGTTTTAACAATTACATAAAGTTGGGCTCCAAAATTCCCTCCTGAGCATTTAAATAGATTACACTAATTTTCAGAAATGCTTAGCAGCTCACATTAAAGTTAAGAGATATTTGTTCTTGTACTTTCATTTTGAATATTTCTCTAAATAAAATAGCTTTATAGCCTAGATCTGCTTTCTTTTTTCTTGTTAGACAAACCTCCTGATGAAGCTACAGGGACCTGATTGGCTTGTGACTATTTTAGCTCAGACAAGTAGGTATAGATTAGACTATTTATTTTTTTATGTAGTTAAAAAGGTTAGGGAAGTTTTCATGCTTATGTCACGATGTTTAATTGTGACATCAGTCTTACACTGAACTGGGGAGTCATTTCATCGGAAGGGATAATGTAGTACTACCATATAATATTGGCTTTTTTAGCAGAGATATAAGCCATATGCTCCAGCAGGTATAACTAGCTTAGTGCAAGAGCTGTGCCCTGAAAAGTGAGATTAAACAAAAGCAGCAGTGAAATATTTTGCAGATGACACTCTGCCAGACTTCAAAGCTATATATATATCTACATAAACCCTAAAGGAAATATTTATACTTCATTCCCCATTTATTTCTTCATTGTCATTAACCTGTCAAACAAAGTATATTCTACAAATAATATGAGATAGAGATTGGCATCTGAGTGAGACAGAGTTTTGCTACTGGTTCAGTAGGGTCTGAATCTGTCAACTGAAAAATTATATTTAGGCTAGCACTCACAGATAGAGATGGCATTAGAAGGTAAAACAATGGAAGAAAGTTACTTATACATGAATTTTCTAAACTTTCAGATTCTCTTTTCATCTTCCAAGCTGTAGAAAACGAGCTGGAGACCTAAAATGGACCCCAAACTAATGATGGTAAACTGTGAGATGTATCACTTTTTCTTTTAGCTGCTATTATCATATCTCAGCACAGTTAATTTTAAAGAAGATGCAAAAGAGAAACCTACAGCAAGTGAAATGAGAGCAAAGATAGGAAACCCAAAGCAAGCACTATGTCAGGATCTCAGCTGGCAACAGCTATGTCATCTGCAAAAGGTTGCTATGCCATCCAACAGTTGATTCTTCCCAGGACCAAATACTAGATCAAAGATTATCAGAGACTTTCAAAGCAACCATAAAGTGGAGTGGTAAAATCAAGAAGGACTGTTAAAGACACTGCAGGAGCCATTAATTTTCTTTGGCAGAAAAAGGGTTGGTCAGCCTCAAGAGAACCCACAAAGCATAAACAGCATCCGTGGGTGCCTTTTGCTGCCTTTTGTTTTTTCCCAATGCATGTTTTGTGTCTTTGAGGCCTAAGTTGTGATTTCTCTTTTAAGGGTTCACCATTACATAATGTACTGAAATGTCTTATCACGGGCTCCCAAAAGGAGGTGCATGTGGGTTGGACGTGTGTTGTAGCATGTCTGGAAACTGAGGGGCCATAGTCCAGAGACTCGCTCTGTGCTGTGCTGCTGTGAGTGAATTGGAGCCAGCAACAACTGTCACCAAAAATGGTGGCTCCTCTCTCCTCACCCAGTATAGGGAAAATCTTGACAGTTGAAAGTACTGTGAACCCTACTCCCACCCTTAGCCTTCCTCTAAGTCTTTGTCCTTGATAAAATAGTTTCATCATCAGGGCTGTCTAAAGAGTCTTCTTTCTACTATTGCAATTTCTGTTGTTTGTTCCTCAACTGAACAACTATTTTTTGTTTTTCTTTGTTGGTTTATGTAACAGTTTACTTTGAATTAATTCCATAGTTGTTGAGCCCTCACAATCAGTAGATGAATCATATCCATAAAAAAAACACCACTCCATAATACAGAAACTTCTTCCCATATAGGACTGAATCAAACAAGCAGAAAACCCAGCAGAGTACGTGAAAGATCACAAATAGCGGCTGTTCCACAAGTACTGTGTGCTTGCGCTGGGGGCGTGTGGGAGGACACGGGCAGGAGGATAGGTGATGTTTGCAAGTTGTCTTCTGGTAACAGTCCTTGTATAAACCTGAAATCAGATGGGTGATGTGGGTGCACGGCGCTGTTACCATGTAGGCTCATTTGCTTAACACTGCGCTGGTGGGAACGGTGTGCTTCCTCTGGGTAAACAAAGCTAAGGGCAATCGCTGTACAAGTGCAAGCCATGCAACGCTGAGCAACACTAAACCGAAGCAAAGCAGAAATAGAGCGTGAAAAATGACGTTCTAGCATTTTTAGAGAAAGGTTTTAAATATTCAACTCTACTAGTACAACTGTCACAGAACTGTAATAAAAAGTACTAGTATGTATCATTGTTAAGGAGTTAAAAACTTATATTGGAAAATATCATGATATAAATTAATCATTCTTAATGTGAATGCTCAAATGTGATAGTGTGATCAATGATAGTAGTGGTACCAAAAGAGTACTGGTTCTGCACCTTTCCTGTGCTGTTATGAATGTCAATTTCTTAGCCTAACAAATTATATGTGAGTTTGTGAACCTATGTGTTTTAATTTGGTATTGGATGAGAGTTATTAAGACTATTCCTGGATGATCAGGCTTGGAAAAGAATGGCATTCCAGACCATTTTCTCTCCATCATTCAAATGCTCTGACTACATCTCCCATTGCTGTCACTACATTGGCTTGTAGAAGCATACCTTGTTTTTGAAGTTGGAGAATACTTTTTCAGGGAAGGAGGGGTAAGCAGGGAATAGGAGGTTGAGCTTTTACAAATGAGACTCCCTTGGTTAAAAAAATGACACCAATGTACGCAGCAGACTTAGTTTGTGCCACTGCATCGACTTGCTATTACAGTAAAAGCCCACTTGCTGACACCAATAATTTCCATAAAATTTAAGCCAACATCTTTGGGAGAAAAGATTTAATTAACACATAAGCCCCTGAGTCACTATGACAATCTGCTTTCATAGTGATGGGAATAATCACGTTTCTAGCCACTGTCAGTCCTTGAAATATAGGGGGTTTATGAATAATCTATAGTACTTTTTTTTTCCTTACAGAAACAATCAGATTCTTTTGTTACTTTCACACAAGAACATTTCTGTCTTATACATCCAGAAAAACTCTAAATTTATCTGGTGCCTTGAGGGGCTACCTCTGCTTGTGTGACAGGAGTTCTCTTGAGCATTTTGGGTTAGTAGCATGAAGAGAGGCTGAGCAATTCCATCCTAACCAAGATCCACATGAGACATCCCATTATTTAAACAGAGGTGCCCTTAGGGCAGTGTATGCAGAACCCAGAGAAATAAATAAATAACTAAACAGTGTTCATTGCAAACAATAAATAAAATTGTGGCAATGATTACTGTGATATAAAATTAGATTCAAAAACTTTCACTGTGAACCAGAAATAGTAACCTAGGTACAGAGCTTTGAAAAATCATTTTTTCCCCTTAGTCCGGTTGAAAAGATCATGTCTAACAGTATATTCTTTTTTGACACCTCCTTCTCCTACTTGTTATAAGTCCTTGAAGGAAAAAATACAGAACGTTTTTCCCCTGGGTTAGTCTCATCAAAGTTGTTTTTGATTTCCTGTGGCATAAGTTAGATAAGTATCAAGCTTGTAAGGTTTAATTTTATGATATTTGGGGCTTTAACAATGTTGAGAACAATTCTATAATCACATTTTAGACAGAGAATGTTGTATCTGTTCTTCTTACTGGACATTGCTATATCATTTCCTTATCTTTTTACTTAATACTTTTGTATTTGTTTCCACAGTATTGAACAACAACTAAAGAAAGTGTGATCTGTGTATTAGGGATAGAATGTTCTTAATGCATCTTTAGAATCGTAACAACTCTAATAACCTGAAATTTTTGCAAATACAAATTTTGCATCTAGATAACTGCTTTTTTAAATGTTAACAGTCCTCTTGTGTTAGGCTTGATTGCAACCTGTTTTCTAAATTAAAAAATGTAAATGTGGCATTGACAAAGGTTAAAAAGATTTAAAGAGGGTTCTGTCAGCAATGCATACAGACACCAAACTAAATCCTGTGTATCTAATCAGTGTCCTCTGGACTGTGTGCCTTGCTCCATTGTTTACTCTCAAATCCATAATAATTTTGTATCCTTTCACTGGGCAAAGATTCATTTTAAAAAATAATGAATTTAAAAATATGCTTTTCCCTTGTCCATTTGATACTGAGCCTGCAATTTGACTTTCATTGTTTGTTTCCCTTCTTGTCTCGTCAGTCCTTTTCTCTCTTTCTGTCCTTTTACTTTATTACGTTTTTTATTGAGGACTGAGATGAACTGGTTGCTGCATCATGGGCCCATTACACTTCCTAACAATTCCATTTACACCTTATTGTTTGTCTTATTGCTGGAAAATTCAGGTGATTCATCATGCCTGAAGAAGCACCTGATCCCAATTCCCTTGATATCACGATCACTATGTGACAGGAATACAGTTAGTGGTGGCTTTCAGACTCTAAGAGGCCAAGGTGATAACTCTTTTGGGACTTTCAGCCTCTCAAGTATTGATGAGTTCCATTTTCGTAATGCTCTGTTTTCTTGCTCCCTTTCAACAGCCCCCTGAGTGTGGAAAAGGGTTTGGAGTTAATAAAGGAAGTGGCAGATCTCCTGAAGCTGCAGATGAGTGCCTTCGATGATGTCAAGTATGTACATGGAATTTGCCCCTTTTCATTTTATTGGATTTCTCATTATTTTTGAATAGTTTGTCTTACAAGGAAATATCTACTCTTTAATGCCAAAATTAATGAGAGCATGCGGGAGACAAAAAAAGAATATCATGGTGATCCTTATAACATCCCCTACACTCAGGAACAAATTATTTAGTAAAAAAATTATAAAGACTGAAATTTTCCTATGCTTCCATAGGGAAAAGTAGTCTGTTCAGAGTGCTGTGAAAGTATTACCAACCTTATTTAACAGTTTCTAGGTAAGAAAGTCTTTTTAAGGGTCATTATACCTAGCATTGCTGAGGGGGAAAAATGACATCAGAGATGGATAGGAACTTGGGTCCCTGGCTTTGAATCTGGCATGTGGCACACTGGGTCATGCTGCTTGGTCAACTACTCATTTAACAAGTCACAGGGAGTTCAGCTATGTTGAGCTACTGGTTTTCTTCATATGATTCATTCTGATGAATGCTCTCCATGTTAATTTCCTGAACCAGGAGGTTATGATTTGCCATGTCGAGTAAAAATTTTTAGACTGGGGATTTTCTGAAATCATTTTTGTAGGAACATTTACTTCACAAAACTTAATTCTTCCTTTGTAAAACAGAAAATAAAAATAGTTTGATAAAAAAGTAATGGAAAAGAAGGGTCAGCTGTTTTGACAGCTTGCTGGAAAGAAGTCATATCTTGGCACACAGGAAATAACTGATGTCCGGGTAGCATCCAGTTCCTGCCTATGTTTCAGAGCGTTTGGGGCTGCTTGTTTTGGCCCATGATCAGGTTGCTGAAGTGCAGCATCTTTCTCAGCCTTACTTGTGCTGCCACCAGCTTTTCTTTAACCTTCAGTTCCAGGGAATGTAATTCATCGTTTAATACTGTGTTTTAAGGCATAGTCTGAAGATGTTTAATCTTTAGTGGAAATGTTTATTATTATTTGGAAAAAAAATTGTACCCCTTCTATTACTGTATATGTAGGGAGAAATAAACTACTGGTGAGAAAATCTGTTTAGAAATCTGACAAATACCAGATGTAGTTGTAATAAGGGAAATATTTCCATATTTTGTTTCCTAGAACAATTCCTTGTATTGCTGAAAGCCTTTTTGTTTGTATTTTATGAAATGTATTTTATATGAAAACTGAGTTTTGAAATTACAAAAAATTACAATATTATATGGTCTTCCTTGTAAAGAGAATTTGCAACCTTGACTTTGAATACTAGCAGATAAAGTCTGCTGTACATTTAAAGGGGTAATCCCATGGAACTATTTCTCTGCTGGAATCAACGGGTTCTGCTTCATTAACTTCATGCATTTTCAGTACAAGAACACTTTCACCTACCTTTCTAATTGTTAGTATAAAGCTTTTGGTTATTTTTTATCATTTGATAAATAACAACATTGCAATTGACAGGCTGTAGGTTCATTCTCTAATGAAAAATATTCCTCCAATTATATAACTGGCTATGAACATCCTTTTTTTTTTTTTTAGTGTGCGACATTACAGAAGCTGGTTATTTGGTGTCCATTAATATGCAGTCATATGACTGTACTGAAAATACTTGTATTGTATGGTCAGTATTTTAAAAGTGTGTTTTGAATGATCGTAACTCCAAACAGGACCAAGTATTCTGCCTATCACACAAACACAGTCTTTTCCTTTTTAAAAAAATCTATATATTTGGGAAAGATTATCCCAAATCTCAAGTGAATGAAGAATTAATCCATAATAATTTTTCTTTACTCAAGAAAATTAGATGCTTTGACTCAGGTTAAACCAATGAAGTGCTAAAGAAATGTGGAGCTGGCCGGTAGTAGAGGCTTTAGAAAAAGGCCTCACCAAGCAAAGAATTAATGCTTTTCAGATTTGTTCTTTTGCCATCACTACATCATTGGAAAACTGTATGAATCTGGTTATCTCCCGAGTGGCATAACAGAGAGGGTTTTCAGGAAAGGCTTGATATCATGGTTATTCCATCTTTGACATATCAAAGTGTGAGAAAGAGACCTCCCAGGAAATATACTTTTTACTTGGCCTAAGGCATTATGGGTGATTGAAATTATGTTAGATTACTGGCAACTAGAAGTACTCTTTTTCTTAGGGATTCAGTTTTTTAAAGAATCTACTTTGAACTCCAACCTGAGTATTAGTTTGGTGTAAATTTCTCAAGTCTCTCTTTTCCATCCAAGAATTCTGAATGGTAAGAGTGTTCAGTCCACTTCTGCAGTTGGTTTGTTGTCAAGTTTGCATTGACATAAACTTTGCTCGCCCTGTGAAGCAAATGAGTGGGAATAGATTTGGGGAATTCATAATTAGAAATATTTCAGCATTGAAGAAAAGACCCAACATGTTAGCTGTCACTTTTGGATACAGCCTGAATCTTTATGGAAGTAGTAGTTATGCTTAATATGTTTTGTTAATGATTATGTAGCTGTCAAATAAATTCCATTATTTCTTATTACATCATTAGAGACCATTAAAAGGATATTAGCATGCTGATGTAATTATGCAAGCAGACGTAAAATTACTATAGTTATGATTTTATAATCTAATTATGGGTGTCCAATGCCCCTGGTGATTGATTGCTGGACTGGTATCATGGATTGAAGTCAGATGGGTAGTAGTGTTAAGAGGGTTTGTATTTATTTAAAAAAAAAAAATAAATTTACCACTCTACAATCTGCAACATTGGCAGATTGTAGAGTGGCATATTATTTTCTTCATGTAATTACAGTTCTTCACGCATTATAGAGTAAACTTACAAACAAGAGAGATTATCAAGAAATATCCAAATGTAATAATTCTAAACTCTGTAAGCTCAACTGTGAGGATAGTGGAAAGGGCACTCAGAATCTGTAGTCAAAGTCATTGAATTAGAACATACATAACTTACATGGTTTCCAATGAGAATATTAATTTTTTCTGAATTTTTATTTAATGTTCTCATACTTGGGGTATTTACTGAGAAGGAAGGGAAGTTTACTAAGGGAGGTTTTCAGCTCTAAGCTTAACTGAATACCTTTCTGTGGAAAGAAAACAGATTAGTCTGATCTCATAGTATTTCAGACTGCATATCTACAAGCTCATTCTTGCCATACTTCAAATCTCTGTTTTCCAGTAGCGGGGTTAGAGACACTTTCCACCTCTTTTTCAAAGAAAAGCCTTTACACTACCAGACGATACCTATCATTGTCTTCATTCTTAGGAAAGGCTGAAACGGTTGGGCTGGAATAAATACAATTTGAAAAGCTAGTCAACTGTCCCAGTGAAAAGACCTTGAACTGAAGAAGATGTCTGAAAATCAAAGCAAGTGATGAAAGTTTGGAGAAGCTTTATATGTGTTCAAATCGGAAGTGTTGGGCAGTCAGACTGATAAGTGGAGCTCCCAGCTCCTCACCTATTATGAACATGTGCATTGTCTGTAGTGTTCTCATCATGCTATATAGGTTTTGTTCATTGTTTGTCATGTTATTTTTCTAACACCTGAAAAACTCAATCAGCCAGTTAATCATATTCAGTCATCCAAAACCTAAACACTGGAACAGTACTTGGTATTTTCACTTCATCATGCTGATGGATTATGACATGTGGTATATGTATGCTCTAAATGTGAACATCTCAGGAAATTATTGGTAGCTTGAGAGGCAGGATAGTGTGAGGGAGGATTATTTAACCACAGCAGTAGTGGGACAGGTAGCACAGTGTCTTGTTAAGTTTGTATCTGCAAGCTTCCCTCTACTGTACAGATTCTCCATGATTCCTTTCTCCTTGATTCAGTGTGACTAATCTTTTCTTGTGTTGTGTGTTCAACAACAGTGGATTAATATTCTTGCAAAGATTTTTCTAGATTTTTCTAGACTGGCAGATTCTGGATTCTGCCATCTATGCCATTTAGATTTACTGAGTGGAATGTTCCAATATTGTGCTTATGAAAAAATATGTAGTCTATCTTATGAAAAAACATATAGCCCGTCTTGCTCTCCTTAAGACGCTGTAGTATAAGCTAGCAGTAGATTGATTTTTTATTTCCACTCCATTTATTGTCCAGAAATTAAGCAACATTTTTATTTCAATTTGAGCTGTGCTATGCTTGGTCTCAATAACAAAGACATAACTTTCAAGAAAGTTGAGCAATATTTGTCATCTGTTCTTTGATTTTTAAATAGCAAACCAACAGACTAAGGCTATTTGGCATAATCTTGTTTAAAATGTTATAATAGCATAACTCAGAAATAATGGAACCACTTTTATTCAAACTTGACTCCTTCCACAGATTTAATGAATCTGGAAAACAAATTGTCTGAAAAATGTACTGTTGTAACTCATTGCATGCAGGCCTTTATAAGAAATTACATTGTATTTTCTAGTACGTATTGTCTTATTTGACAACTAATTTATAATATAAAGATACATCAATTTTTAAAGGAATGAGGATAAGGAAACAAAAATAAGGTGGAGGTTTCAACTACGCATTCCTTTACTTAAAAATGAGTGATTTCTCAGCCTTAGCATTACATTAGTCTTGTGGCTTTTTCCCTTGAGGTACAATATATTTTGTGTGCTTTTCTTTAATAAATGTGCATATAACCAAGATCATTTTGCCTTCTCCACTGTAGCTTTCCTGCTAGAAAAATATAAAAATACATTAAAATAACAAGAAGGATTTTGGCCTGCAGCGTTTTATGAATTCTAGGTGACAAAACAGAAAGACCATAAAAAACTAGGGAGACTCTTATAAATAAAAATGTACAAAGTTTGGTTTTCCATTACAACATTTCATCTCATTAAATCAGAGGATTCGCACCTTTTTAGTCAAAAGCAGAATGAAATCCACTGTTGTAGATACATTTCCATGTACTCATAGGTCCCTACTCAAGAGAAGGTTTTTACAGATAAGTGAGCTTCTGAAGTTTATCTATCTATTTTTAACTTCATATTTCTCTACTATTCATGCCTCTGTGTTACTGAGAATGCTATCATATTCCTTTTTTAATAAAATTAAAGTAAAATAAAATTTTAAAATAAAATTAAAAAACATTATAAGGTAGACAGGATATACTTTATTTCAAGCAAGTCACTGAGTATGTGCCATTGCATTTAATTTATATAGCATTTCACATATTACTAACAGGTAATCATTTCCATGGGTAAACTGAAACTCAGGACAGTGTGCTTGATTTTACCTAAGATGGTACAGAACTTGGTGACAGATATGAGAATAGAAACAGAGAACTGTGATTCTCACTCTTGAACTAAAGCTTGGTCCACAAATAGAATAACTAATATTGGAAATATATATTATATATTATCACGTAGACATTTGTTTAAAAGAATAGTCCCTTATAAGAAATGTACAAAATTATTCTTATGTCTATGTCTTTCTTGATCCTCCAACCCTTGGCTAATTGATTCTCCTACTTACACAAACACACTTCTTTCCTCTTTCTTTTTCACTTGGATGGATGGATGGATAGATAAATGGATGAATTGATGGATGGATGGATGGATTGCATGAATACTGCAGACCTGCTGATCCAGCTGAAAAAGATAAATAAAAGATAAATAATTCTGCATATTTTTTTTTACACCCTAGACAGTAAATATTGCATATCCAGGCCTAAGAGCTGCACCACAGCCTGCCTGTGTAAGGGTTTGTATTCCTTAGGAGCTATAAAGGCAGCCAGAGCAAATATACCTCTGTAGGTGTGATCGAAAGAGCCCAATAGGTTCTGCTTGCAGTCTTCCTTTGCAAAGTAAATGTCTCTCCCTCACAGCTGGCAGGGGAAACTCAAGAACAAATGTTCTAGTGGGTCTCTTCAGAGCTAAAGGAGAAGGCAACAGATTCTTAAGAGGGCAAGAAGAAGGGCTCTGGTTGTAGCACTCAGAGTTTTGTAGTTTTTTGAATGGAGCCTGTAGGAAAGTTTGGTTGTTTTGGTCTTTGGTTGTGCTGCCTAATCCTCATCAGAGAAATTTTTGTCCTGTCTGGCTCCTATCAAAGCTATGAGCATGCTGAACCTTTATCTCTGCAAAAGTCCTAACACATGAGTCATGGTCTTCATTAATTGTTAAATGTCACTTGTGTAAAATGAGCATAAGGTGACTATTGTCCCAATAGACAAGTTTTACATGCGAGTTCAACAGACTCCATTAACAACACAGGTATGCAAAGGGTAAGTAAGCCCGAAGTCAGTAAAATGCATTGAATGCTTACCGGCTAAAAATTAAAACTATTTGCTGTTTGTGTACCAGGCAGACTACTAAGAGGTATAAAGAAGAAGAATGGAAATATAAATAGAATGCATTTATATTTTTTTAATTATATAACTTTTTCATCCTTTATCTTGATCTTTGGGGAGTGAAAGAAAAATCACTGTACATTTAAGCAGCATTTTGAGATCATTTTCCCACTCTCTCAGGGTCCAAACACTCTTTTGCTGTAAAAAATTATGGCACTTGTATGGTTTGTTCTTTTAAATACTGTAATTAAGAACCTTATTTGCATGGCAGGCAAAGCTGGCAACTTTCATGTACTCAGCATGGTGAAAATGTCAAGTTTCATGGCTTGTGACAGATTAATAGAAAAATTATTTTAAACCTCTGCAAATTATTCATAGATTTTGAGTAATCATCAGAAGTTGCATTTTGTGAAGAATAAAAATAGGACAAACTGAGTGTAGCATCAATCTCTAAATTGAGTGTTGTCTGTTTTTTAAATCATTTAAATTGTAGGCTTAGCAAAATAATCTTCACCTTAGATGAAGTGAGTTGTAAAATCTTTAAAATACTCTTTCGTCATCTTTTGCACTGTAAATTACTATCAGTGTACTTAGCACAATTTTGATGCATATAGATTAAATGATTAATACAAAATTAATGATTAATGTAAAATAATAAAAGTCCATTGGCTTGTATTGGTTGGTATCAGAGACACGCCAAAGATGGACTGCTGTGGTTGGAAGGCATCCCTTTCTGGACCCGACATCCCTTTTCTGTGAATTTACTCTTGAAATTACTCTAATGACAGTAGCGTGTCAGTCAGAATACATTTCATTATTTGAACACCTTGTAGTGCCCTCTACTCTCCCCCTGAAATGATGCTCCATGAAGTCACTCCGCAGCACTGATCCTTTCAAAGGTAGAGGACAGTACAAGGTGTCCAAATAATTACTGAGTTTATGGAGGCTGTAGCTGTAGTTTGCAGAGGTAAGTCTGAGCTGCAACCATCAATGCCACACCTGGATTTTGCTTCCATGTAGTTACATTTGCAAGTTGTGATTGCTCTAAAGCTGTCAATCTATCTCATCTTTGTGGTATGTCTGTTACATCTCACCCAGCTGCACGATGTAAACCTCTCTAATGAAATGCAAGTGGTGATAGAAAATCAACCACTAACTAGTGAGTGCTGCAATTAATGTCTTTCCCTTAGCAGGGATTTTGCTTTTTCATCTTTAGTACTTGGTCATTGTTAGACATGAGGTGTGATGTCAGTGCAACAAATCTTTTACTTTCTCTAGCTATATGTTTAGTATAGGAACACATTTCTATAGACAATATTTGAAATAAGCAGCTCATGTTTAGTGTATATAAAGGATATAAATATGAATATATTTTTAGCTGTACTGCAGCGTGTTGTGGCATACTGTGTGTCATTCTGCAGTTTTAGGAGTGTGTTAAGAGTTTCCAGAGAAGGGCTCAAGAAGATCAATTTGCTAAAGCAGAAAAAAGATTTTTTAATTGATCACTGGCTGTAAGTACATACATGTCAATAGAAATGTGAGAATATATACAGCTGTACATTGATATTTGTTCAGTCCGGGTGCAAAATGAAGCAAACCTTTGAACAGTAAAGATATTAAAGAGTGAAAGATGTGTGTCTTTTTAGTATTAAGTCTGGGTGATGATCAATATTCTCTACTCAACAGCTCAGGGGAGTTATTTTGTCATAGGTCAGCACAATACATCCTACACAGATTTCCTTAATCTTTGGAGCTTAGTCAGGTACCTGCTTATGTAATAAAGCATGATGTAATGCTCCACAAAATAAATTTTGGTCAAATTTCTGTTCAAAAACATTGGTGAAACCTGAATCAAGTAGCCAATGGATTTATAGCTGGTTTGATTAATGGAAGGTGCACAAAATAGCCAGTGTACACTTCTTAATTCATCTATGTATTATATGATGATGACCAGCTGCAATTTTCTGCCTTTTCTTTGCCCTGTGAATCATGTCATACAAACATATTGTATTGCAAAAATACCTATTTTAGCCATGTGCTTTTTTCCATCAATTTGATTTGACATTAGTACGTTTATATACCAATATATATATGATATATAACACACTGGCGTAAGTGCAAGCATTTTAATTTTTCTGAAATTGAGAAGGTGAAAAGAAGGCTTCAGTGCAATATAAACAATGGGCATAAACTTCAAATTCCTAAACACAGTAAGCACAGAAATGTGTACACATTGCAAGTCATTAGTTCAAGCCAACCAAACATTTCCTGAGACAATTACCTTCACTGCTATAAAATTTGCTTTGCACAATCCTCTGGAGCGTTACTAATTGCTTTTCTTAACCTCCAGAGATTAAAGGATTTTGAAATGAACATATAGACAAGTAGTGACTCTAATTTCAAATCTAAGCTTTATTAAGGCAAGCTCTGTTTTATGAAATAGGGTCATTAAGAGAATGTTTAATGTTGGAAATATCCAATCCTAATCTCCTTATCTTCCTCTGGTCTTGAGAAATTGCACTCTGACTGTATTTTTTAAAAATGCGGTGCAACCTCAACTCATTTCCATACAGCATCAGCTCAATGTCTCATCTTCAAGAATACATATAACCATGTTGGCACTTGTTTCTCAAATCCTTTTCCACTAGGGGGTATGATAGACTGTGACTGTATTTCACAGTAAACCTTCTGTATGATATTGTAATACTAAAGTACACACGCATGAGGGAGAAGAACAGGCATGCAAAGATTGGTGCATAATTTATGGAGATTTAAATCCTGTCATTCATAAATACAATTATAACCTACGGCTTGAAAGTGATATGGACCTTGCCATATTGATCATGCTCCAGCTCTGCTTAGTCAGATCATTCATTTGTTGACAGGCAAAATATAATAAGAATGTTGTTAGTCAGTAAAACAATTAATGAAAGGATATACTTCTATTTTACACAAAGAATATTGTTTGTTTCTGTACATGTTGTGCACCCTCCCACCTTCAGATGGGAAATATAAACCCAAAGGGAGGGGATATTATTAAATCAGCAATCAACCTTCAAGTCATTTTGGTATAAACACTGTAATTATTGCATCTCTAGTAAACAGAATATAAGACAACAGCACATAAGGGTAACAATTTGCAATATGCTTTGAATGTCTTTGTTAAAAAAAAAAAGCCTATTATGGCTGAAGGCAACATTATTGAAATGAAAAAAAAAGCAGAAGTTGTGACAGCCAACAGAGGGGGTAATTAGTCAGTAAATTTCAAGTAATAAATTTAGCAGGTCATTGCAACAGACATTACATTTTGCATGAGGAAAAGTCTCTGTTTATTAGCCTTGAAGCCAGACCTGCTTACCTTTATTCAAAAAACCATCATAACAAGGTATTAGAAAAAAATGGTAAGTGCAATTATAATAGTATAGTACAGATGCCTTCTAAAACTCACAGTCTTCTCTTTTTTAGGTGAGTGTAAGATCATTTACACCAGAAGAGTCAACTACAAATTTACATAGGTGTAATTGTAGTAGCATTAAGCTCAGAGGGAAACAATTGACAAAAAATCTGCTATAAAATATTGTCTTTCTAGATGAAAAGTGCTACTACCTTACATTTTTAATCTCGGTTGCAGCAGATGTATGTCTGAGTTGTAGGTTATGTTTCAGCCTGGGCATTGTGGTTTACATTTCTGACTGCTTTCACCTCCACAGCTGGCTGAGCGCTGGCGTGATGCAACCTGCCAGCCAGGAGGGATGCCTCTGCTAACTGTCAGCACCCTCCCGCATCCGTGGGAATGGTTTGTTTGCAATTCATCAGGTCATAAACAATCACGTGCACCTCAGTGAGCCTCCGTATCTAGAGTGATGTAAAGACAATTGCCATTAATATTAGCTAGGCTTCAGAGGGTTTGACAGCCACACAAAAAAGCAGTCTCATCTATCTATTTTAAAGTTCCTGGTTAGGAAGTATCAGGGGTGCATTTTATACATCTTAGAACCTTTTCTAAGGCTGGTTGCCCTCTTGTTAAAAAGTCTTTTAAAAATTATTTTGCAGTCAAATAATTACTGGTTTTGTTTAAATGTTCTTGTCCAACACATAATGAACAGCAAGGAATTCCCCAAAGGGCATCTATTGTTATTGAAATGTTTATTTATTGCGTGCTTTTGCCAGAAGCCACCCATGAGAAAAATCTCATTTTATGAGCTCCTGAAGCAGTCAGTTCCCAAAACATTGAGCAGAAATGCAATTTTGACCAAGTAATCTCAATGTCTTTTGTTTGCTTTTAAATAAACAGCAGAACACCAATGTGCAAAAAGTTGTGACAAGAGCCGCTTTATTTTCCCTGTTTTGTAAATATTTTTAGTGAAGCTGTGCTTATGTGGTGCTCCTTATGTTCAAGCATTCAATTGCTACAGTAAAGAAAAACAGTATCCCTCATAGTAATAAATGAATGGGTATTTTAAATGATTCTAAGATTTCTTCTTTCCTCCAAAAGAACATTCTTAACCAAATATTATACCAAATAATATCCTTGCATAAGGATTTTTTTTCCTACTATTTTTTCCTCTTTATTTACCCACATTTTCTCATCACCATCAAGGAGGAACAACAGTGCTGGTGGCAATGCCTACCTGGGCAAGGCTAGGATCCTGTCGTGTTCCTGTATTATAAAGGTGGAGTCACTAGAGAATAGTGTGATGGGCCCTGCCAGGCTTCACTCCTCTGAAATCCCTGCCTCTCCCTGCTTGGGATGGATCACTGAAATGATCCAGTTTTAATCTGTGTGATTTTAATGATGCCATGAACTGCTTAGCTGCAGTGAGTGGGGGAGGAGGACAACTGTGGAGGGGAGTGAACTCTGGGCCAGAGACAGAAGCAAAAATCTCAGGCAAGGGAAGGAGGGGAGGAAACTTTCTATGTCTTTGCTGATAAAGCTGGAGTGTAACTACTGTGCTTGAAAGTTTGCGTTGGTTCCAGGTTCTCAGCTATAATGGTGTGCAGTGTAGATTTGTGGGAATATCTAAAGTTGGTTTTTTTCACGCTATCCTTGTCACGGGACAGCTGTGTACTGCGTTGGTGCCTGCTTTTATTTAAAGCAGAGTGATAATTATACTGTAAATGTCTGAGCAGCCAGAGAGGAATCATCAATTTATCTTAGGCTGGCAATGCCGAAATAAGGACTGTGCAAGATTAGTTGTATACAGTGTATGGTATCATGAAAGTCCCAGGTGCCTTTTACGGTTGATTATCTCAGTGTTAGTGACAGAATCAGGGAATGGTCCAAATTTTTGTATAGTGGTTATCTCAAATAAAATATACTTTGCAATTGTTGAGTATTATAATATAAAATATTATTTAGATGATGCTGATAAATGCTTTATAATTACCTAACATTATTCAAATACATTTCTTGCTCATTAATGATTTGGCATCTGGAGTGTCCTTTAGCAATAAAATTGCCCTGTTTTCTTTTTCTTTCCCCACCCCCAACAAATGGTATTTAGCGAAAAATGATTGATTAGTGACAGTTCTTATTCACTCCATAACAAAATGTGCACAGTGCATGCTTTGCTAGTAAAAGATAGAAAGGATGTTTCTTAGTCTTAGTCTGATTCCCTTTGTGACCTCAAAACAAAGTCTTGTGGTTAATAATAACTTTTTTTCTTCCTGAAATGGGAAAAGTTTAAAGGTATTTCTGTCTAGGATATATGTGATGCAATTAAGCACACTTCATTAAGTGCTCTCCATTGTATGAATGCAAAATATTAACATGTTAGTAAAAGAATAATTTAATACTTCATTTCAAGCCCTGCAACAAAAATATTTTTCAAGTGATTTCTTTTATGCAGCAATTTTTCAGACTTCATTCTCTCATAAACCACAGCTATAGTGGCTCAAAACAGGTTACATGTATGGTTCGAGCCAACGGACCTCACCATTTAAGAAGTGCTGTTATTCATTGTATGATTGTAATTCTTTTCACTGATTGTATGAATAATAAAAACTTAGGAACTCACATAATACATAGCAAGGAAGCAAACTTTTATAGTAGTGCCAATTTTTGTCTTTGTTTTTCATATATATGTACTTCAGTATACTTTTAAGGATATCAGAACTGAAATTTCTTTATTCCTTTCATCAGATGTGCCTGTAAGTTGGATATTATTGGGATGGTTGGAGAATAAATGCAACATGACATATATGGATTTATTTTTCTTTAAAATGAAAAAATTTAAAGAAATCCCGAATTCTTTACTCTGTCATTCTTCATCTGGCTAATCAGTACCTTCCTCTGTAAATGTCTCAAAGATTTTAATGCCATAAAGGACCATCAAACTGCACCCATAAAGGTCACCACAGAGTCAACTAGTTCTTTTCATAAGTTATTCAAAGAGGTGATTACCTCTGTTGTTAAAAGATAAATACTTTGTGGTATCTTTCTGGTCAAAATCACTTTTTGGATCTGATATTTCCAAAATCTTTTCCCCACACGTGTTCTTGCAGAACCCGATCAACATCAATATTCTGGTTTTCTTTACTGCCCCTCTGACTTACAGTCGTGACAACAGGACTAACCTTGTATTAATATTAGGCATATAAAATTTAAACTACATGTAATCTTCTTTGCATGCTGATTTCCAGCGACGCTTTATGCCGTATTTGGGAGAATAACAATTTCAGTGCCTTCATTTTGCCATTTTCATAATAGGAATAGTATTTACAGGAGCATTCTGAAGTTTAGTTAATGTCATTGAAATTCTTTCAGACAGGCACAAGATACACACAAGAAACCGCAAGAGGTATAAAAATGTATGCAAATGTAGCTAATGAAGCAAAAGGAAGAGGGCTAAATGGTGTCTTAATAGTATCTCCTTAAAAACCTATTTTGATAAGCAATATTATGCCATGTTTCCTGATTATGAATCTTATGTTTTTTAATAATCTCTTCCAGCGTGCTGGGACCAGCTGTGACCTTCAGAGTGCACTCAAATCTCCAAAACATTTCGACTGCAGATGTTGCCAAAGCAGCAGGTAAGAGTCCTTGTTCTTCATTCCCAAACTGTGACCTCCCATGCCCCCGTTTAGCAGGCAGTAGCTCTACAAACAGCAGAGACATCCCATTCTCCCAGAAAATTGGCGTTTAAGGAAAGAGACATTCAAGAGGTGAGTGGCACATATAGGAAAACCCCATATAGTTAAAACTGCCTGAGACTTTCTTGTTTGTGGATGAAATGGATTAAATAGAGGCTTGTAGCCATGGCCCTAGCATGTGAAAAACTCTTCAGTGTTGTCATGAACTCATAAATGCAGACTGGTTATTTGGAAATGAGGATGTAATACCTTCGCTTTTCTGATGCTTTTTTCAGGGAACAAAATGTTATTACATTTTAGTCTTAGTTTCTGGGTCAATAGGTGGTAGAACTATACCTTTGTTGGTGTGTTGTTTATGCAATTTCAGTGATAGTTAATCTTGGGAATAAACATTGTATTTCTGGAGCTAAGCTGCTTCTGAAGTACCACTGTTCCAAGGACGCCTGTTGGCTCCTTGTCAACTTGGCTACTAACTGTATTATGGAGTTGCTAACTGCAAGAAATAGTTTCATCAAAGTAACTGAATTGATAAGTGATTTCCTTCCAAATTACCCAATTGATAGGTTTTAAAAAGTTATGAGTAAACAAGTTGCAATATTGCTTGAAAATAGAAACAAAAAAACTTAATGTAAATAAACATCAGGACCCCCAAACTGTTGATAAACTTCTTCTTTTCCTTCACCATGGATGACTTTAGTTATAGAAAGAATTGGGGTAGCTCCCATCCCAGAACTTTCCTTTGCAGGACCCCTTGGAGATGGGTCTTGTTAACCGGTGATTGGAGTAACCGATAGGATACCATTTTTCTTAAAAGGTTTTAACATGCCAAAATGCCATAGATGCATACTGTCAAAATTAGGAAATTACAATAAAGTAATTATTGAATTATGGGGCAACATGAATGTGTATGATTTACCTGGGGATAAATTAATGTTTTCTATAGCAGTACCTTGCCTTGTAAATCTGTTGAATCTCATCTGATGTGATGCAGCTGGTAGAGCCTGCATGGGTTGGCAAAGACTTTTGACAAGGTCTTTCACTAGAAATTTCTAAGGAAACTAGTTGTTTCTTAGAATGTGGATATGGAACATGAAAATGGTGGCTGAGTAATTGGTTAAGAGGAAAGAAACAGAGTTTAGGAATAAATTATTAGTTTTCTTAAAGGCTAAAAATAGCAGAAACATGCAAGAATCTCTTCTGGGAGTGTGGCATTCAACATACTTAGAAATGAGCTGGAAAAGAGGGTGAGCAGTGTGATGAGAAAGCCTGCTAATTTAATAATTTAATAATTATGTACAGTGTTAAAGGTGAAAGTTGGTCTTAGAAATGTATAAAAACCTTAGACTGAGTGACTGGACTCAAAATGACAGATGAAATTCATTGCAAATTAGTGTGAAAAAAAGCATATGGAGGAAAAATAGCTTTACATATGAAGTTATAGGTCTAAATAGACCATTACTGTTTTGGAGTAAGAACTTAGTGTAGTAATATGTAACTTAATGAAAATAACAATTCTGTCCCCATTACCAGTTCAACAAAGAAAGTATTTTTAAGAATTATTCAGAAAGGAATTGAAAACAGAACAATATCATTTGTCATCATATAAATCTATCCCTTGCCTGTATTTAAATACAACAGACAGTTCTGTTTCTCATACTTCAAAGAGCTTGGAAACTCAGGTTGCATTGGAAAGATTCAGAGAAAGGCAGAATGTGTGACTATTAGTATGGAATATCTTCCATATAAAAAATGGTGAAATAAGGCAGGAATCTTTATTTTGGAAAAAGAGATGAGTATGGTATGAAAAAGGTCTATCAAGTCCTGAGTGGCACAGCAAATGTGCATGGGATTGTGCAGTGGCTCTAACAATGTAAGAACAGATGAAACTGGCAGAAGGCACGTTCAAAATAAATCAGAATGCAGTTTGTAGCTATGCTTGTTGTAGATTATGAAGCTTACATATGTTCAAAAATTTACAAGTTCATGGAAAAGTCATCTGCTGAAACTTAGCAAGTCCACAGAAACCTGAACTTGACAAAGTTCAGGAGGTACTGATGTGACTTGGCCTGTTCCTAGCAAGTTACTCTGAAACGTGTAAATGCTGTGACTAGTTTCTTTCAGGAAAACTAAGAAGTTATATTAGGGTTTTTTTCTTACCACTGGGATCAAAGTAGTTATTTTCAACTTCCTTAAATATTGCTGATAAAGTAGGGAGGTTGTGGGGACAAAAAAATGTCACTCCAGAGGAAGTTCTACGGATTCACCAGCTTAAATTAATCTTTTATATTGTAATTTTATCTACTCTATATATTCATATCCCAAGCATTTCCTAACTTCTGTTTGTTTAGTACATTAAAAAGTTCAGGTTTTGATGGCTGCAGAAAGAGGTTTGTAGGAGTCTTACATCAGCTCCTCTAGGTATCTCACCATGGCCATAGTGTTGTTATAACTAAGCTCTGTGTTTGCCTTTTACCAAAAAACTTGCTCACAATTCTATCCAGCCGTCAAACATTTTAAATTAAAAAAGTATCTCATTTTTCTTTTCTAACCAATAAATAAGGTTGCAATAGCTTGTCAGTGTACTTGCTAATCAGTTCATTTATTTTAAGCAAACTTCTTACTTGCAGATCTCTAAAGCCAAAAATAAATTCAGTTAAAAAATGAACGGTGGTATATACTTACATAAGAAGTTTTTTCAGGCTTTAGGTGTAATTAGAAATTTTAAAAGTCAACAGTGTCTTGAAGAAAAGCATTCCAAAAACTTAATTTACCAAAGGAAACCAAAGCAGAATAAATCAATGCATGCTTCCAGTGTAGGCACAGGTAAATGCATTACTCCATGGTGTGCTGCTATTAGGTAACTTGACATCCATCCAGGAACTCTGAAAGCAGATCTTGTTTACAGAAAATGAATAGACCAAGCTGACAGAAGAATTTTACTGTCCGTCACATCCTTAGAAATGAAAAGAATTTAGAAATTGAGGTAATCAGATGCCATAGTAATTATGGGAATGTAAATTTTCTCAATTTGCAAAAAGGAATTTATTTCTGCAGATGTTATGTACATGCACATCTCACCGATATCCACAAGAACAGTTTCTGTGCAGCAGTTTGATGTTATTATTCATGTAGTATATATTTTTGTAACCAAAATGGATAACCTGAATATTTTCCTTGCATTACTTAGGCTTAAATATAGGGAAGTATATTTATATTTAAAGTATTCCATCCTCCCCTGTGGAGTTTGACAAACATGCAGGTTAGAGAAGGGATAGGACTCTTTAGCAACTATGCAAACAGATGAATGACTTAGAATATCTACTAAAAAATAGTGACATGAAAGTATGATAATAAAAATCGTCTCTTATGTTTTCTTGGAGTTTAAGATTAGTTCTTCTGGACGTACACGAGACCAGGCTTGAGAAGAAATAAAGCTCTCTAAAATCCTTCAGCCACCTTCCTGCTGATAAATCTTTTTTCCCAGTAATCTACAGTTCCACTTCTGTGTAAATGTTTTGATTACATTTTTTTTGCAGTTTCTAGGGCTACATAATTATATGGGAAAGCTGACAACAGAGTAATTTGAAATTGTGAATAGCTTGCTTTCTCACATTAGCAGTACCTTTATTTGCTCTTTGACTACAGAGCAGAAGGACAGCCAACGTTTTGCCAGTGTCACATACTTTGACGTTCATAATATAGAACATATCTTGCATCAAGTAGCTATCCTCTGGCCTATTTCTGTTTAATAAGTCAAGCTCAATGTTGCAGTGTAATTTCATCGCAACATTTTGAAGAAATAAACTTTCTCTAGACGTGGATGACCTGCTCCAGAAGTAATTACACTTGGCACATGACATCATTTAGACAAATGAATGTGGATTTCATTTCTCTTCAGTTTAAAGGTTAGGAGAAATCTAGCAGAGAACAATTATCAGTAAGATAACTCTATTTATACAGAATTGCAATATAGTAAGTATAGTAATGAGCAATGAGTTTGCTTTATAGGTACTCCAGGATCCCAACGTTTATGCAGAGACATGTATAGTAACAGTGCTAATTAAAAAAAAGTAAACTTCTGAAGTTTCCAATCATAGAATTTTATCATCAGATGGCTGTAAAGATCATATATATACTGCACACATGAAAAAGAGAGGTAGAAGACTTGTGCGTAGATACTCAGCATTGCCAGAGTGAAATAAATGCATTTGCTTATGTGTAGCTACAGCCTTTTACTAATTGGAATCATGCTTATATTTTTTGCTATTGTATTAAAATTCAACATTTTAGATGTCATAAAAAATAGAGCAAAGGGATGTACGCACAGAGTAAACATATTAGTGACAGGGGACAGACAGCATGGCAAAAGGCAATGCATAACCAGATGTTAGGGAATGAATAGGTCCTGTGTGTAGGTTCTTGTGCCTAAGATATTTTGTGATACGTAACATTGTGGCAAGTCAGAAATCTTGATTTCATTTTCTTTAAAGTATGGTTTTTGAAGATATATTAGACTATCAAGAAAATTTTTCAGATTTTTTTTTTTTAATTCCCCTAACTCTTAACTAAGCTATTGATTTGGTTTGGTGTTGGTTTTTGATTTTTGTTCATTGGGGTTTTTTTTATTTTTTCTGTTACCCTGATAGTTACCTACATTTTCACAACGTGCAGGGTTTGATAGAGACCAGTAATTGTGATTTAGAGAGCAGGGTATTGAATCATATAACCTTCTTGTCTAAAAATTCTTTCTCTGCCAGCTTACTAATTCTGCAAAAAATGCATTACAAAATTAATTCCACTACAACCCCTCCCCCCCAATGCAAAAATGCTACGTTATCATTTAGATTTAACTGTATAACAAGCTAATTTGAATAAAGATACCACCTCAATAGTATTGGAATAGACAAAAAAATGCATATAGAATTACTTTACAATTTTAATTGCAAATGATTAAATTTGTAAACTTACAGATTTTGAGATTTGACACCTACAAATTTTGGTCATGTCCCAGCTGTGGTAAAATATCCATGGCAACAAATTTTGCAATAGAACTTTTTGACATTGAAAGTGAATATTTTTGCTAAAATTGGCAGCTCTAAACAGGCAAAACATGATCCTTAGCTTTCAGCATTAAACAGTCCTTTTGAGATGTAAAGGGCACTTCAAAACCCTTAGAGTAACTTACCTTGTCTAGTGATTTAAGCTGATGGTATCTTATTGGTTTGGAGTGGTCCAAGATGTCATAGATTTTATCTAAATTAGGATGGCTAAATGGCCTGTCATATTAGTGACCCTGGATTCAGTTGGTATTTATGCCTTATTCTGCCTCTGATATGTTCCTTTTGCTAGGCAAGTCTGAGCTGTACTTACAGGTGTCAAAACTTCCTCTCCTAAATGTGTAGGCTTAAGTATCTAAATCAGTGGTCTAATTTCAAAGGCTCTTAGTTCCCATCAAACCCTAAAAACCTGTAGTGACCTTGGATAGTTAGCAGGCTTGAAATACAGACTTTTCTGAAGAATGACCAAGAAATTTAAATTTCAAAGCCATGTCAGACAGTGAAGTGCCCCACCTGCATTAAAAAAAAAAAAAAAAAAGATTCCAGGTTCTTCAACTTTGGAAATATTGATGAGGAACCTGCCTTATGCAGTCACTGCAGAAATCTGTTTATTGCTCCCATTTCTTAAGTGATTCTTCAGCAGAATCACAGTTATGTCAGACATCAAATCTGGGCCCTCTTAAAAAGGGCTGAGGCTCTGCCATGAACATATTGTGATTTCTTTAAAAATTCAGTGTTGCAAATATCCATTATAAATATATTTTAAATGACTTAACCATGAAAGTACAAATGATTGGTTAAAGCTATAATGCTTCGGTGCATTTTTTTAGCTGTTTGCAGCAATTGGTTGTATTAGCCTTCAGTATAGTTGAAATATACAGTTCAAATTTTAGCAAGTCTGAATGTAAGTCTAAGACATAGATTAATATGGTTGTTCTCTTGTGTTCATTCTAGTCATGAAATATCATCCTCTATTTATTGGTCAAAGGGGGTTGTCTTTCCAGTGTGCTGCATAATAGAAATAAATATAATAAAAAGAAGGACATTTATGGAATACCTCTGTAAAGCTGGCACAACTCTTAATTTCATGGTCTGAAATTTGTCAAAACAAGGCACAGAGGGAAGATAATTTACTCAACGTTAGAGAATCAATTGATGAGGATCTGGTATGCAACTTAAATTGGCTGTTCATTTCTAGGAGCGCTGCAGAGGCTCACTCTGCTCTCTAGCCAATAAGTATTGACCATACCAGCATTATTGGCAGAAACATGATAACTCTATATTATTATCCATTATTAGCGAGAAAAGTTTTATAGGAGGTTCTCAGGAGAACAAAAGAGAGAGAACTGTCTTCAGATTTATCTTTATATAATATAACTCTTTACCTTCATATAATAAAGCTACATGTAATGTGTATATGAAAAGAATGTATAAATGTAAAGAAGGGAGACTAGAAGAAGGAACAACAGAACAATGAGAATAAATCATCAACTACATCATTACGCAAAGTTTTATTTAGTTATCCATGTATTCAGTTAAATGCATATTTAGAATAGATATTGCTGACATGTCTTAAAAATACCATGGTCTCACAGGGCAATTTGAACAAAACCTGGGAAAAAACATTGGGAAATGTCATTTGTTGCAGTGAGTTCAGAATACTATTATTTTCTCTGGTTATTTCAGCTTGTGATTAAACACTGTCTAGCCTTTGATGCTTTTTAGACTATTGTTGGTTAATTGTTAGAAGCTCTTTGCAAAATGTATAACACTTTACCATGTGTAATCTAGGAATTTATTATTCTTCGTACTGCTTCTGTTGCTGACATAATGAAACTTTGCAATGTCCATTGTGTTGTTTTGGTAGTGGCAACATCGATCTTCTTTTTCGTGGTGACTGTTAGTGCAGGAGATATGAATTCTATATCATCAGAAGCAGGAAACTTCAATTTCTGGGTAAAATGGCTTCCTCTTCTCTAAGAAGTCCTTATTGTTCCTAAATGGCTATAACCAGCCTTGTTTGTCATGTTGATTTTTGGCATAGGCTTTGCATGACTTGTAAGAAGTCTCAGAAAGATTAACTCTGTTGCTTCAGTCACGAACACGTCCATGCTTGCACACTGTCTTGGTTTCATTTTCTAGCCCTCAACAGAGAGCAATGATGGTTGTTTTGAAAGTATTCATTGGCCAGTCATTGTCAGATTCATAATTCAGTTGTGATGAAGTGAACAGAACAAGATGAAAGTCTATGGCTGAATTCCTTCTTTCTGTCTAGATTTTTGTAGACTGTGCAACTAGGTGTCTTTCTCTCTGAGACGGTAACAAAGTCTGTGTCTATGAATAATTTGAAGTTCATCTTTGAAGTGAACTGACAACTTCTGTGTCAGAAACTTTGAACAACGTAGCCAGGAGGCTGTGAGGTCCATCTGATTTAACTTGCTGTTGCCCTGGTTTGAGGAGCATTACGATTCTTTGGTCTGTAATGTGAAACTTAAAAGTTTGACAGCTCTTTTTCTGTGCTAGCTCTCTTAAGTCTTTTGATGCAAATCCTGATTTCTTCTACTCAAGCCTGCTTAGTTCACATTGTCCTTTTTCACCCCTCTGTAGTGGATCAATTCCTTTTAACTTGCTGTATCATCTATATCTACCTGAATATTTTCCTCAAACTTTCCATTGCTGAGTAAAGGATATCATTATATTTTTGAAATATTATTCAGAATCTGAACTGTCTCCTGCACTACCAAATGTCTGATACAATAATTAATGACTTTTTGATATAGCATTTCCTTCCCACCTTGTTCTTCTGTTGAAAAATTGAATGAGTTTTAGCGGTTGCGATGGGTGTTAGCATTCAGTAAATGTGCCTCAATCCTGAAGAACAGCAAGGATCTTTGGTTATGGCTCTTCTCCAGTGGACTCCTTCTAATTATATTAATTCCTGTGATAAGTAAGGGGTTTTTTTCAAACATACACTTTTGTCCTCTAAGAATAACTGTGAGGTATCTAATTTTAGAAAGAAATCTTTTTGCTTTAATCTTTTCTGTTGTAACAGAAAACTTCAGAACTTCCTTCTGTTCACCTTATAAAGTTATGTAATCTATTCCAGCATAAACCCATAAACCAAGCTTCTTAACTATTGGAAACTCTGAAGCTAGTTAATAATTTTATAGAATTGAGGAGAAAAACAAGAGACAAGTAGCATTATGTAGCCAATGTTCTTTAATTAAAGCAATGATAGTTCATGCCATTACATTCTGATGCCTCTTATTAAACACCCATTCATAGAAAACCATCAGATTGGTATTAAATTAAAATAAAGAGAAACACACCATTGATGTATTATATATATTAACGTTTACCCAATTGAGACAGTTCTATCAAAAGTTCAATGGAATTGAATGGTTTATTTGCAGCTACTCATGTGTTAATTGATTTTTCTGAAATTTATAGGCAGACCTATAAGCACAGGTAAAAATAAGTCCTCTATTAAAGTAATTTATGTCATGGTTTAAAGGTTAGTAGTGATTTTAAAGTTGACTTTTTTAAAGAGCCCTCTGGTAATATAACTAAATGCATTGTAATAGTGAGGGTAGAATTCATCTAACCCCGTTGCAGCTGTCTAAATGTTAGGCATTTCGTCAAAACTAGTTGCCTAGATTGCCTCTACATTCAAGGAAAAAAGATAGATTGTATGAACTGGCACTTATCATAGTGGCTAAAGGTAGGTGAGAGAAAGACATCACTAATAGCCACAGAAACGTATAGATATTGTTGATGATAGGACTGTCATACATAAATACTGCAGATAAATCCAGGGAGATTGGCTGAAGTCAGGATTGTATCAGGATCTTCCTGTAGTTCCTGCTTGGTAACATATTCAAAAATATTTTTTCTGTCACTAGATCTCTTAAAATCTTCTGGTGAAAATCCTGGTTCCTTCTACTTAATCCGCCTTCATTCACATTTTCCTTTGGTAACATGTTCAAAGCGCTTTAAGAATTCAAAATTAATTTAAGACTGAATAAATTTACAAAGATTTCACGTTTGATAAATATTACCATGTATAATATTATTAAACAACCAAATTCCTGCAGTCAGCTTGTTCACACCTACAGCTGGTTATGCAAGATGAAACTGCCACGTAGTTGAAGTGAAAAGTGGTTTTCTTTCAAGTCCAAGAAGTCTCCCAATACATATTTGACTATGGAAGTGAAAAGTCTTTTTCCATATTAAACTTGCTACATATTTCCTTACATAGATATTTCAAACTGACCTGTACATTTTAAAGGGGCTGTTTTCAGCTGATGTAAATCAAGGAATAGCTGCACTGAAGTCCATAAAACTGAGAATGTGTGATTGAAATGAAGCGGTATTAATTTTTGTATAGCAGCAGTATTATGGGGTCCCACTGTGAACATGGTATCAAAAACTCCCTATATTTAAATATTTGAGAACTAAGTTTCATTCTAATTTAAAGCAAAGCAAGTAGAAATCCTCAAACCCAAGACAACCTGCTTAATGTTGTATTTCATCATATTATTTAGCAAAATTGCTTTTATTTAGCATTTTTATGATAAGCATTTTCCAGGAAAATGGAAATATATAAGCAACATGATACATATAATAATAATGCTTACAATTCCAGGCGTGTTAAAATGTTATAGTGCTTTCATAATTTTTTATATATTTTTGTGCAGTACGTTTAAAAGACTGTTTATAGCAGATCCCAAGCATATTAAAACAAATTATTTAGGAATGTTACAGTAAGAAGAAATTTGGTAAGGCAGGTATATAAAAGGCAGCTTTTCTGTAAAGAATAGTTAAGGCTGATCTAATATTTTTTGGTGAATATGTAACTTTTTAAGTGAGCATCAATAAGAGAATTAAAGAGACCCTAATTTAGGTCAGATAGTATTGTAACCTAGCCTTTACCTGAAAAAGAACAGTCAGTACATTTTTTTCCATCCATTAGACAGATTGATTGTAACTTTTCAAAATGTGGAACAACAAGATAAACCTAACAATTTTAAACTATGCATGCAAATAAGCACTAAGCACTGTGTGGAACAGGGGATAATGTTCTATTTTAGTTGGTACAAACAGGAAAATGTTCTTTATCTGATGTAACTAAATATCCTATTTTTAATATATGAAATTGGATGACTAGCAATCTTGTGATTATAAGGAATAGTTTTCGTATCAGCCAAATAATAAAAAATTGTGAGGGAGAGCGGTGTTACTTCAGGGCTCTATGAGAAGCAGCTGTTATTTAAAGCACAAGAAAAAACTCAAACTCAATTACACACAGAATCATCTTAGAATCAGGCTGTCATCTCCTTTTTGCTGGAGAACTGCAATAACATGAAAAGGCACTTCTCCAGAAGCACGGTGTTTTGGTAACAATGTGTAGGGGCAGCTGACCCCAACCTGGTAGCAATCTGTTCTCTTGGTAGAACACGATTTATGGGATGACATCTTGGGAAGGAGGCACAAACATGACCTGGGAGAAACAGGCAGGTGGAGAGTTTTTGGCTGACAAAGGCTTAGTTAGGAGGTCTGGAGGAGTCATATATCATCTGTCTTGAAAATAACCACTTGCGTGACCTTCCACTGCCGATAGCTCATGGAGGAATGTATCTTAGAGGGGAAATAATGAGCTCTTGACATTGGGACAAGGAATTATTTGAAAGGTTTGGGAGAGTTCTTGAAGATAAACTAAGTTTGCTGGCAGTACTCACAAGGGCACACTTGTCAGCAGTATTCACGTCTGTATTTCAGCATTGCCTTAATTTGAGCCGTCTTTCTCCTATGGATTGAAGGCTACTTCAGCAGCTCCTGATGGCCTGCACAATTGCTAGGGAATGTTGGGACTATGGGGCAAGTGATTTGATGTTCACAAATTTTGTTTTCTGGACTATCTGTAGTCAAATAAAGCTTTTTTTTTTTTTTCCTCTGAGCTTTTCCGAACTCCAGATATCAATTCAGACATGTAAGATAAGATGGAGTCAGATTTATAAATCTTTGATCTTGTTCTTATTTGGAGATGCTGTTTTCCATTGTCTGAAAAAAATTATATGCAGGATTTAGAGATTAATGACTGTTGCAATAATCTGCAAATACTTAATCTTCCTAGTATTCTCTAGTCTTCAGGAAAACATCTTAAATCCCTTTGTTTTCTTTGGAAAATATTTCCTATAAATTCGAACATTCTAGATTAAGAGATATTGTACGGCTTTATGTTGCTGAAGCCAAAAGACATGCTAGATTTAATCTAGCCATAGATTTTCAAGAAGTACCTGTAAATTGTCTGTATTCTTAATTGTAAATCTGAAATATGAATAGGAAAAAGGCTTTTTATGAAAATAAAAGAAAAGTTAGAGCATAATGTTTTTTAAAGATAATTCAGAGGATAGTCAGTATGGTCTTCTCTAGTATAATTATGATCATTTGTTCCTGTGCTGCTTCTGCTGCTTTTTTGTATTTTTTTTCCTGGTTGCATCAGTGCAACAAGATCAGGATGACAGCAATCATAAAATCATTTTGGTTGAAAAGATCCATCTAGTGGGTTATTTATCCTGTGCCGCAGAATTGTGATGGGATTGGCTGGCAGGAGATCATATAGCTAATATTTGATACTCTATTAAAACAAAAAAAAAAAGAAAGAGAAACAGATGAGAAAAAAATATGTTTGCCAAAATCCAGAGGGTGCCTCTTGGCAAAGTTTTATAGACATTTTAGATCAGTAACAAGAAAAGGTAGGTAGCTACACCCCATTATTCCTTCCTAAACAGCCAGGTAATTACTTTTGGCATTTTGACAAGTGTTTGCTGGAGTGAAGGTCAAAGCTGTCAGCAGAGAAGATCTATGCTAATCTGCTCAGCTGGAGAAGACTCAGGTAGCTAATGTTTTGTAATTAGAAGTTGTGGAAACCAGTACTCACTGTAGTTTTGTGCTGAGCATAAGTGAACTAATAATACAGAGTAAGTGAACTAATAATAGAGAGTAATTTCATTTATCATAGTTTACAAATTTGGCTAAATGGATGCTTAGGAGTAAGCATATGATATGAAATTGGAGGAATATAGGAAAACTGATATTGTGGTACAAATGAAATGTATATTTATATGCACACATATGTGAGTGTAGTATTATATATGCATGCATATACATTATATGGTACATATGTGTGTATTTGGTTATAGATATACACGGGGTGAATAATGCTAATACTTTTAATTTACATTGAAAGAAAATCAAAGAAAAAGAAAAGAAAAATGTATTTATTTTACTTGATAATGTGGCAAAATTTTGCTGGAAATTTCATTTACAAAAATTCAATGCATGCAAAAAGTTCCCATTTTTCTTGTGGGAGTTATCAATATCCCTTCATCCATTAATATTTATTAATGGGTTCCTATAATGGATTTTAAACTGATAAAGTACTTTAGCAAAATATGAGAAAATAAGCAACCCCCTCAGATAAATATATTAAAACAATTATGAAAACAGTGAAGATTTTTATAAAAAGTATCATTTGTTTTATAATGTTGTCTGCCTCTTCATGTCGTTGTATACCTATTTTTTTTTTCTAAACTGAAAATGATTTTTTTCCCTTATCGTGCTATTCTTTGTGCTACAGACAGTCTGTGCATATATATATATATATAAAAAGACGGAAAGGGGTAAATAGGGAATTTTTCAGAAGAACTCAAGGTATTCAGCTTTGCTTCCAAACCCCAGCTAGGACCTCAAGTCTGCAGTGATTGTACACATATTTAACTGTCCATTCCCTCTGATTTTGGTTCTTGAATTGAAATGCCTAATATGGGTGCACATGTAATTCAGAGCATGTAGATAATAGAAAAAAAAAAAGGAAAAAAAAAAAAAAGAGATAAAGCTTTAAATCTAGGTCTAAAGAAGTAGTAGGTCCATCTGAAACAGAGACTCGAATTGAGAAAAAGATGCTTTTTTCTTCTGAATTTCATGACTGGCCTTTTATAGGAGGCTGTTAAGTCTTTTTTCAATTGTTGCATCATTGCAGGGAACCCAGAACACAACTGATTTTTGGAAAAAGAACAGAAAGTGTGTCTCCTTTCCCCACCCCTTCTCCCCCATCCTTCCTTCTCTGAATGGGTTCTGTGTATTATATTATTCTTTCTGACATTTCTTTCCTTGGCATTTTTCCTCTTCAGGGGAATCACCATGTATTCATTCCCTTCTTTCACTGCCATTTAACAACCGGAGGGTATATTCTCTACCCATGTGCAGCGATATAGCTGTGAAACTCACATTAGCATTAATGGGAAATGTGCAGCTAAAATCAACCACACTGGGTGTAGTTACTACCCTTGGCTGTAAAATGGATTGGCATGTTGTAACATATATTATTTCCACTTAAGAACTGACAATTCAACCAGATTATTACATTATTTTATGTTAGATTAAAAGTATTTTAACACTAATTTTTTAATGTGTTTCAAATTGAGAACTCCACCTGCTGTAGAACCTGTTATTTTATGTTACAACATAATGTTTGCAAAGTTAGGTGACATTTTAAGCAAGTAAGCTATCTTTCACTTGGCAGCTCCCAGTACTCTGCTTTCTGTAAGACTTAGGAAAATATGTTAACAATTATTATTTGATGGTAAGTTACTATTTTGTTAACTCTAAAGAATCAGATGCCCCTTTCATGTTTTCTAATTTAAACATGGGTGAATTCAAATGTTTGCAATGATTTTCTCAGTCCTCCTGCGATTCTGCTTTTCTGTTCTGGTCTCTTTGCCTCTCATATTCTATCCATACTTTTCCCTACTGGCAGTGGAGCTCTCATAGGATAACTAAATATCTGAAATCAGCAGAATGGACAAAAAAGAGCTGAAAGCTGGGAGATGTGGGAAGCCTGGAGTATCACAGGTACGGGTAGCTGTTTCCAGAAGTGACAGTGTGGACAACAAAGCTGAGTCTCTTCTGTTGTTATTAAACCGGTGATGAGGCAGAGTTTGCATATTTATTACATTTTTTTGCTATGTATTGTTTCAGTTTTTCTGATGCTCTTTGCCAGTGTGAATAAGTTCATACATCTTTCACATTATATTGGTTTCTTGGTGTATTGCTTGTAGGTAAAGACTATCAGAGTTTAAGAACTCTAATTTGTTGTCTTCTCTTATACTGTTAAATTGATATCTGGTTTATACTGATATCTGTTATACTGCAAGAGATCATAAATGTTAGAATTGGCACATATTTATGTGTAGAGGCGTATGTATCAAAATGAATTATAACTTGCCCTTAAGAGTTTTAAACAAACTTAGTGGAATATTGCCATATAGTTAAATAAATCTTTGCTTTAGACAGAAGGCAATAAGTATCTAAGGTTCCTCATTCCAAAAGATGTTTTCATCTCTGATTTCTTCACTAAGAAAAAGAAAAAAGTGTAAATGGAATCTATCAAGACAGAATTGTTAGTAACACAGCAGACAGCCCACAGCATGTTTTCACTGTCATGTGTGTACTTTCAAGTTCAAATTCTGGTATCCCTAGGAATAAGTTCCATTTGGTTCTTAGTGTGTATCTAATAATGGCTATTGGCTTTTGATAGAATGTCCTGTTACTGCTGGTGAGCATCCTTCATCCCCCTAGTTCTTCTTCTGTACAAACACATGCAATTCACACATGTTCATTAAACCGCTGTTAGTGGTTGATATCACAAGAGGTAAAACTGAGTTTTGGGTAGATCCCTGTAGAGATGTGAAAGCTGTTGCTAGTCAAGCCCTACCCTCAGCCAGGCAATTACAAAGGAGAGGTTGTCTGTGTTGATACTTTCATATGTTAAGTTAAATAGTACATTTATACCTCTTGTATTTAAAGGTACACTGCACTCTTTCGACGCCTTTAGCTCATTAATGAAGTAATAGCTAAAAGGCAATGTACATATTTAAAAAAAAAAAAAAAGTCAAACCAGTTATGTCTGATTTCCGTAGTCTTTTCCTTTTCCATGCTGCTGAAGATATAATACATGGCTAAAGGAAACAGATATTGCCATTCATATAGAATCCAACTCCAGAAAAACGTCACTTTTTACAGGTTTTTAAATTTACTGTGCTTTTCTCTGTATAGTTTTCAAATTCTTTTTTTCATGTCTGAACTTCAGTTATAAGGAATTCTATTAGATTTCTGTTCTTCACTATTTTATTCAGACACAGTTATTGAATCTCCAACAGTAGATGTGGTAGCACACAGAGGTAGATCATGCCTGCTTAAAATAGCTTCCATGTTTTATTTCCAAGGATGTTGAAACTTTCAAAATGCCATGTATCTATGGGGCTGACAGTTGTTTTTTCTCTAGGAAGATTTCTGGGAGGATGATATGAACAAAATTTCACTTTAATATTTTGGGCTTCTGATGAATCCTGAGTGAGGATTGCAAAATTTAGATATGACATTTATTCTGATTGTTAGGTTAATTCCTATGACAAGATTTTTGTGTATAGAAAGGAAAGGATTTCTCTGCACTTGACGTGTCGCAAACCAATCAAACTTTTCTTCAGTATGCTTGGCTAGTTCATCTTTTATCCTAACCCTGGAATATTTCTTTTGAAAACATAACAAGTAAAAACATGACATTCTAATTTCCTTTTTTATTAATATTACTATTTTAGTTTATGAACCTTCTTTGCTGCTTTCCCACATCTGCTCCATTTTTAATTTTTTAGGGCATAATTTCCCACATTTTAATAGAAGACATTTCTTTTTATCTGTAATTAAATCCATAACTTGTTATTCTCAGAAGGTTATTATGGATTGTGACTTGACTGTTACAAAAAATTAATGACTTAAAGAGCCTCCTAATATCAATTTAGTGTAAGTATTTAATTTATTATTCATTAATTTTGTATTCATTGTAATAGCAGTAATCATTATGAACTCATTGGGTAGGTATGAGAATTTCGTGCAGACTATATTTCCATAGGAGTTCAGTTCATTAGTCATCTTTAGCAAAACATAAAATGCCAGTCATGCATTAATGCTGTCACTTGTTTCTCTTTATAATTCTGTGCCTATTATTTTACATAAATATCTTCATATGTATAAGCTGTACTGGAATTTAAAAGTTTCGGTACATGTATTAACTGCCTTGTCTGTCCTTACAGCAACAGAAATTTTGCTGTTTTAAATCAAGATAGCTTCACTCAACTTATGACAGTATACAGTCTAATTTCACATATTATTTTAAAGAAAAGCCTTTCAAATATTGTCAGGTTACATTGGCAAATTGTGTCAATTTTTTAATTCATATAGCCTCCTTTTTAAAAAGGCATTCAGTTTAGCAATGCAGAATTCTAATTTTTATTTCAGCACCAATTCACGTGTTCATCAGAACATATGTAATTTCCCATTTTAAAATAGGAATTAATATTTTATATTAATTAATATTTTAAAGTGTCCAGAATAGAATTGCAATGTGTTTTTTTTTTTCCTATACATCCCTCAGATGCATCATCCTTAACTGTCCCATATTTCTGAGACTACATCCCTTAACTGGTAAACTATTCTGCTCATGTTAAAAATGAATTGACTGACTGCCTTAGAAAAAAAATGGTGTTTAGCATCATGTCAACTAATTACAGTAGCTGCTTTGCAGCTCAGTGTTGAATTGGAGTTGTCCTTCTGTGCACAGACCCAATCAGTCATGGTCAGTATTGTGTCAGCTAACTCAATTCTTTGTAATCAAATTTAAACATAAGAGTGGATTTCATCTCTAACTCGGGTGTCTGTCTTTTAGATATTTTAAGTGTAAGCTAGTCAACCTCAGCTCCCTTTACAATCAGTTGAATGTAATAAGTGCTTCCAGAGGGTAATTCATTTCATCCCATGAGAGATGTCTGTCTCATCTGTATCTCCTATATCTCATCTATGTCATCCATGCCTATCACACTTATGATTGGTGTCTAGGGTAGGTCGAGTATATATCATTCCCTTGAGGATCCTTTTATTCTCCATTAACTACAATGGGAGTCTTGCTTAAATTTAGGGCCAACCAAGATCTCCCAATGGAAGCAAATCCATTAGATCTCTCTCAAGCACCTTTAGAGCACATTTCAGACTTCATATGGGCAGTTGATGAATAGGCAGCATTTTTTGGAGCAAAGTACTTCTGCCTTCCCTTATGCAAAGAAGATGGGATGCAGCTCTGTGCCAAATGCTGCTTCAGGAATGTGCTGGTTTCTCATGGTCCTGTGTCACCTCTACCAGCCCCTTACTGATATCTTAGGTGCTTGGGTCGTCTCAAATGGCACGTAGTGCTGTATTTAGTCAACAGAATAAATAAGCTGGGGAAAAGGGTGACATTTTGTTGGCTGTGGATTTTTCAACGTATACCTGCTTCCCCTGTGCTTCTGTCTATGCACATGACATAAGGTCGAGGATGGCTCTAATGCAGTGAAAACTTTCTTCAATAGCGGTGTAGCCTTATTTATGATGTCAAATTTCTTAACATATGAAAAGGCTTGATTTCAGCTTGCTTGAATCTTAGGCAACTTCCAGCTGTACGTAGTTGAGCTGTGACTCTTTTCCTTTCAACTAGGATATTATTGAATTGTTAATGAAGTTCATAATTGCATATTTCCTGGAAGACATTGACCTTCTAAGCACCACAAATGTGATATATGTTTAGAATTTTAAACTTAGTTTTTATTTATGGAAGCCCATACTCTTTATTAAGGCAACGTTGGATTCTTCCAGTCCTTTGAAAATTAAAGAAAATAGTCTGAGGGTAGAAATAAAAGACATAAATACATACCTGGAAATGACTTTTAGTGATCAAGTAGGTTATAATGTTCACTTGCATACATTTACTTTTATGTTCCATCATTACAGTATTCTTTAGTTTTAATGGCTTTTTAATTCTGAGCATCCTGGATGTTCACAAGTCACTTTGTTTATTTTACTTCAGTGCTCACCTAGCTTCTACTAAGAGTAAGCTCCATCCACTTAAAAATAATTAAGTTGTACACTTAATAACATTCTTCCTTTAAAATTCTAAGAAAAAACCCAAACAAAAATTGAGATGTCCTAACAGAAATGACTGTGGCAGTTTCAGTGCTTCTGTCGCAGTCATTGGCTTTGACTCTACTCCAAGGAGGCTTCCATTTTTTGGCAAGAAGCGGCAGTATGTGATGAAAGTAAAGTCACCAGTTTTCACATCAGTGCATAAGAACAGTAGGCCTTTTTGAAAGATTTTTTCTGGTAGGTTCCAACTGATGTTGAAATTTATGTATTTTGATGACTAGCTTGGTTCTAATGTAAATTGTCACTTCTTTTTACTCCGCTCCCTCCCATCTTCCTCTCCACCTCTGCAGAAGCCCTTTGCATTATTGTGGCCTGGAGCACCTCTGAGTGCTCTTCTAGAAGCTGTTGGTTTTATAAAATTATCTAATACTGATAAATAATGCTGTTACCTTCACACATTGCACACGTATAACTAAATCTGTCTAACTTGCTGACAAAAACACCAAAACACAATGGTGAAACTTGAAAACCAAAGCACATACATACCTAAAATTCTCCTCTCAACCTGCTCTTAATTGCTGGTAAAGGCTCCTGTGGTTTTAAAACAGCAACAGTGCTTATGTTGTCCTTTCCTGACAATAGTTATAGCAATAAGGCAAGGACATCCTTTCAGGGATTAACTAGACTGTAATTTGAGGCTCTGCTAGTCATCACACTGCAACCTTCCCTTCACGTTTGTTTGTCCTTTTGGGACAAACTTTGGTTTGCCTCTCCTCTTCCCTGGATATTTAAAAAAATTTGGGCACAAGGCATGCTGCCAAAAAAACCCCTATTCTTACTTCATTATGAACCTGCTGGAGGAGTGTGCCCAGGCCAACCTGCATTAGGGAGACCTTCTGGAGGTCTCATGTAGGCATGTGATGGCTAAGAATCCCTTGGAGGTATCATTGCTTCAACATTTCCTGCACACAACCCAGTTCATTTCACCTCATATCATTAGATATACGGCTAAATATATTTTGGCACAAAATGAGAGGAACAATTTGCTTAGGCAGTAGGGAAAGTTCCAGCACAGCTATTAGTACTTTTGTAGTTTTGCTATTGCAATATGCAGTCAGGGTGTGTAGCAGTGTGCTTGAAACAACCATATTTATTCCCTTGAAATGAATTAATTAATTTCTTTCTTGGGAAGTATGTATCCCTCTTATGTTCATCTCTACTAGAGGGTTACCAACATCTTTTAGCCTTGCCTTGTCTTTTGTTCAAGCCATTACCTCACTAGAGTTTGGACTTGGTGAAAAAAAAAAAGAGGAGAAAAAAATCATTAAATTGTGGGAATGAGGGAAAGTGATGTTCTACTTGGAAGAGAATATTTCAGCATACATAATTCTGTCAGCCATTAAACTTACACTGTCAGCCTCCTCAAGCATGCAGTCAATGTCTTCTCCCTTTTATTTGTGCCATTTCCTAATCAAATAATCTACTATATTGTTAAACATTCTTTTTCATTATTTTAAGAAGAATTTCA
The DNA here is from genome assembly GCA_002844005.1 of Limosa lapponica baueri. Lineage (NCBI taxonomy): Eukaryota > Metazoa > Chordata > Aves > Charadriiformes > Scolopacidae > Limosa > Limosa lapponica. Next base: position 220,834 of record KZ505889.1, read on the forward strand.
ATTTTAGTTGTGTTATGAATAAAAACTTCAAGAGATCCCATTTTGGACATATCTTATTTAGCAGCTTTAAATGTCATAGCCTTTAAAAAATAAGGAAAAAGCCATATGCTCCTAAATCACAGATGTGTTTCTTGTCACTTTTACTCAATGTGATTTTCGATTTTTCAGTATTTTCTTGTGATTTTTCTCAGCTTTAATAGGGAGAATATTACATGCATTGTTGGTTGGATTGTGACTCATCCTGAATGCCATTATGCAGTGCATGAAGGACACCCAGGCGATCAGGCCCAGCCAGCACAGGTTCATGAAAGGCAGGTCCTGCTTGACAAACCTGATCTCCTTCTATGACAAAGTGACCTGCTTGGTGGATGAGGAAAAGACTGTGGATGTTGTTTACCTGGACTTAAGTAAAGCCTTTGATACAGTCCCCCACAGAATCCTCCTGGAGAAACTGCCTGCCCATGGCTTGGATGGGAGTACTCTCCACTGGGTTAAAAACTGGCTGGAAGGCCGGGCCCAGAGAGCGGTGGTGAATGGAGTTAAATCCAAATGGCAGCCAGTCACAAGTGGCGTCCCCAAGGGCTCAGTATTTGGGCTGGTTTTCTTTAACATCTTTATCAATGATCTGGACAAGGGGATTGAGTACACCCTCAGTAAGTTTGCAGATGACACCAAGTTAGGTGGGAATGTCGACCTGCTGGAGGGTAGAAAGGCCTTGCAGAGGGATCTGGACAGGCTGGATGGATGGGCCGAGGCCAATGGGATGAGGATCAACAAGGCCAGGTGCCAGGTCCTGCACTTGGGTCACAACAACCTCATGCAGCGCTACAGGCTTGGGGAAGAGTGGCTGGAGCTGCCTGGCAGAAAAGAACTTGGGGTGTTGGTCTACTGCCAGCTGAACGTGAGCCAGCAGTGTGCCCAGGTGGCCAAGAAGGCCAACAGCATCCTGGCCTGCATCAGGAATAGTGTGGTGAGTAGGACTCAGGAAGTGATCGTCCCTCTGTACTTGGCACTGGTGAGGCCCCACCTCGAGTACTGTGTCTATAGCTTTCTATTAACACTTAAAACATCAGTAGTTGCTTGGTGTTACTAGTGATAAATTTTTATAAAGGGATATGCTTCATTTTTAGGAAGTAAAAAAGAAGTTAAAAGTTTCCCACAAGTGATTTTTTTCTGTTATTGTCCAGTAAGAAGTTTTTGTAATTTTATTAAGCATCTGTACCTGGCTTCCAGCAAAGACAAAGTAAATGGGAAGGGACTGGATTTGAACTAACTAAAATAACTGTTTTCTCCCTGCTGTAGCATTTGAAAATTTTACATCACTTATCACTGTCAGTATTAAAACATCATTCTTTTGACAGCAATTAAAGCTATAACAATAAATTTCTGTTTTCAATTTCTTTTAGAACATTCACAATTCAGATTGCTATTAATATAGACTGAAGGTTGTGATGTGAATTCAAGCTTGTTAAAAACATTTCTTCACTTTTGGGATAAAAATTAAACTGCATTTAATTCTGCCAGTATTAAATCTGGCAAAAAAAAACATTCTAAATTGCTGATTTTAGATCCTGGAAAATGTAGAATTCTGTTCTAAATTTTTAATATATTACATGAAGTAACAGAAACAATGTATGGATTTAATAACAACCACTGATACATATCACTTATTTTAGATTAAATGAGAACGGTGGTTTTTGTAATGTCAATAACAAGATGTCATTTCATTGTCCTGATATTTCTATTATTTCACTATTTCAACATCCTAAATTTATTTTGAAATGGCCTTTAATCATGTTTCTTATTTCAGATTCTTACTTGAGTTATGTAGTTCATCTTTCTATATTAGAAGATTGTGGCACTGCAGTGGTAATAAGCATATGCAATTTGATAGGTGATTTCAACCTTATATATCACTGTTCTGCAGAAAATATCTCCATGTTATGTATTGTTCCTCCCATGGCTCTTCTTGTTTGTGTGAAATCAGAAACAGATGATATGGATCAAATTAACTAAATGTTTATTTACGTGTGGGACATCATTAGAGTCAAGGCTGAGGTAGCCTCTTGTTTTCTACCATGCTCAGTGGTAGCCTAATCCAATTTTCCACTGAAGTCATAAGGAAGACTTGAGTTCACCTGGAACTGCTTGCAACAGTCGAATGTATCTAGTCATATACAGCAGGTTTTGTCTTTTACTGTACAACTACTTGCTACTTTCCTGACGTGTTGATTCCCTCTGGCTTATACTACAAACCACAATGCAAATTTGTGTAATCAGTCTTCCTGATTAATTTCTGTAGATGAAAGCTCAGTCTCCTCTCAGAGATGCACTTGGTCAGTATGAAGATATGAACTCACTGTTTGCCTCTGCCTTGGAGAGTCTGAACCCATCTCCTTAATCATGGTGTGAGTAAAGTACTGGGAGGAGATTCTCAGACTTTCCTCTGGATGCTGTTACACTTTGCATGGTTCACTGACCTAGAGTGCATGAGAGCAGAAGGGAACACTGCAGCACTCCTCAGGAGTTTGGTGGCTCGTCTCCAAGTCCTTTCTTCATTGCATATTTAATATAAATTAGTGAACTACTCGTTGGAGAAAGAACTGAAACTGGGGTCTTCCCTTTGCTGGTTAAGAACAGTAGCTACAACATCTGTTTTGTGAGTCCAGGCCTTTATGATTGACCTCAATAATTTCTCCACTTTTAGGATATTAATTTGATCTATCTGAACACAGTGTAATTTCTGCAACTGTTTCATAATGTGTGTTAGCTTATAGCATCTTTAGAGGATTTGGTTGAAACCATATCATCCGCGCTTCATAGGGGGTGCACTTCACTTGTTTGTTTTTCAGTTGCAAGGAAGGTCAAAAAGTAATGAATAAATGTCAAGAAAGATCACTCATGAGAAGTGGATGCTCTGCATAATAAACATTAGCACATGTTTAACAAAAAATTTCCTCCAGTAGAAGTCATTCCCATATTAATTTAATCCTGCTGTCTAAGATAATACAATCTCTTTGAAACAGTCTCGATTCTTAGTGCGTAGGGACCTTTTCTGGATCAGAGGCCAAATTTCCATTACCTGATGAGCTAATCTGACGTGACAGCCTCATATGCAGATGGGGAATCTCTTGTCAATAGTTTTCTTCAGAGACAAAGAGAGACAAATGTCTATATTCATTCTCTCACTTCATGCATGAGTAACATTACCTTTCTGTCTCCCTTTCACTCTATCTTTATTCAGGTAGACACTGAGAATTTAAATATAAGCTTTTGTGTTTCTGAGTTAGCTTATGCATGCAAAGCTGTTTACAGAAGACTGGCATCCTTGTCTGTTTGTTTAAGTACAGTATGTATTTTGACATGTAAATTTACGTGAGGCATATTTAATCAGTCACAATGATATGCTAATTGGATTCCTGTATGAACTGCATAAAAACAGCATTTGAAAAAAAAATTATGAAGGGAACTTATTACCAGCTGAGACACTTTCTAATCAGTATTACGCGTCATCAAAATGCACGGAGATAAAAGTGATAGATTTTCTGGACTTTTGTAACCAATAAAGAAGATACAAACTAAAGAAAATGTGAAATAAACCAAAGTCTTTCTCCAAAGGAGCAGTCTGAAAGTTAGAAAACAACAACTGAAATCCATAAATTAGAATGCCAAAAATCTCTGAAATGCCTCTGCAGGTTTTGGATGTTGTTCACTGACATAATTTGTGTTCTGATAAGGTTATAGGTTGATCTTGTCTCCAAAAGAGCAGTGACATTTAGACTTCAGCTCTGTCTGCCCTGGGGATTTGCTTAAGTATTTTGAATATAGTTTTTTTTAGTATATATTTTTATAAGCAAATCTCTAACTTGCTCAGGTGCAAGTGGTTCACTCTCAAGAAAAAGCAAACCATGCCAGTGTAAGCCAGCTACTACTTATGCATTTATATAAACTTAGAACATTCTCCCATTCCTGTTCTGGTCATTTACCACTGATGCCTGAATCTCCCTGATAATGAAAGTGTTGTTTTGTTTTCTTTTTTCAAATGTTCTCTGGGATCTGTTCTTTGGTGATCACTTTGGACTACTTCTTTTCCGTGGACAACTATACTTATGTATTTTCTATCATACCACAATGTATGAATAAGTTTAGACACTTAGGTTCCTTCACTGGTTCACTACTCATTTCAGTGCTTTACTGAAAATAATATTAGTTTCTAATATTTTACTTAGGTTTTGACTGCACAAAAACCAGAAAATTGCAAACATAGTTAAGGCCATAGTCTCTCCACATTAAGAGATTTACCTCTGAAGAGAAAGGTAAGCCTTTTCTCTGAATATGGTCAAAGCAGGGAGTGAGGGAGCAATGAAAACAATGCAAAACATCTAAATGATGAGCTGGAAGCCACCTATAGCTAGCTAATGGAGAAAAATGGACCAATAGGGTATCTCAGTTTCTTCCCTCAGTAGTTTGAGCTGAAAATTAGGTTTATGAGGATCCTGGGAACAGAGCTCTTTCTAAGGGTAAACAGAAGGGTGGAAGGAAGAAAACATAATGATTCTTCCCCAAGAAGTGGAATTCCAGAGTCCACATATACCATACCTCGGGGAGATTGAAAACCATGATTTTCCCAGCCTTGAAGCTGACTCTGAAGAACAGGCTACTGGGCATTTACAGGTGAAAAGAGGGGGAAAGGAAACGGTCTTTCCTATCCCTGCTATAGAAACCTGCCCCACACATGTCTGAGAGCTGAGCAGTGCTGGCTCCGTCGGTGAGCAGCCTGATGGCAGACAGACACTGGACTGGTGGTCAGTGGTCAGAGGGCAGAATAGGAAAGTCTTTAGAAATTTGATTATTACATAGTATATACAAAATATGTACTATTTTTGTACCTTGTAGTCATAATGGAGCATAACGATATATAGACACTCTGGGAGGAAGGGATCTTTTTTTCTCCACTGTTGGATGCCCTAACCATTAAACTGGGAAGGAACATGAGACTGTACTTGTGGTTCTTCCCACATCCATTCTTAGATTCATATTGCAACTAATTTATGTATGTGTATGCTGGATCAGACTTTAATATATGTTTTGGTTCAGGTGAATGTATAAGTGGTCTTTGTAGTAATGCCCCATTACAATTAGAGGGACTTTAGGAAGAGCTTTTCCTTATATACTACTAAGAAAGGAGAAGGAAGAGAGTTGCTACATCCATGCTTTTGTGGTTCAGGGAACCACACTTAGTGCTTTCTGGCAGCAAAACTAATATCTTGTGTGATACAAGAATAAATATTTATGTGTATGTTGTAATTGTTCATCATAAAATTTTAATTTTCTTCTTGTTCCCTTAATTTACTCTTTACCCATACATGTGTTAGGAAAATAAAAACCTGTTTGAAATACAAAATACGGAAGTAATCAGTTTAAGTGGTTAAGACAAAGTATTTTAAGTTACCAAGTTAAGTTGATATGAATTTTGCTGTAGACACTATTATTTTGTTTACAGTAGCTCACTTGTTTGTTTTTTTTTTGGCTGAGGCCAGAGGAACCGAGAGGACAATAAGTGTTTTGTGGTCTCCTTACAATCTTCCATGTATTAAACTCAATCAGTTTGACACACACCTTTAATTTAACCAGTGCCATTCGTGTGACCTTAGTGAAGTCCCTTAGATCTTCCTTTAAGTGGGAAAAATAACAGAAGGCCTAACACAGAAAGAAAGTTTTCTGGGCTTTGATAAAGTTTGCAAAGAGCTGTGCAATCCTCAGAAGAGAACACTTCTGAAGCAGAAACTGTAACATGTGGGGTGATGAAAAACACATCTCTGGTTGCCCAGCTGCTTAATATCCACTAGCAATAGGCTTTTATTTCATATCCCTCACTGTCTGTTAGCAATGTTAGTAAATCGTTACATTCCTTTACTCACAGTAGACTTTTAGAGGCTCCTTTACCCTGTGTATCAGCCTTCTGAGGAGGCAGGAAAGTATGCACTTCTTCTGCATGCTACAGAGTCTGGGGAAGACCTACTGCACAATTTAATATTTTATTGTGAAGATTCTGGATCTCCTTCAGCACAGGGGAGGGCAAAACATGTGTACTTTTTTCCATCGAAAGTACGGTTAAGGTATGGAAAATTGCACATCATGTGTGCATGCATAATGTATGGAAAATATATTTTACCATTTGGATCTTACTGAGATTTGCACAGTGTGGTAATAGCACAAAATTGCTCAGGCGTCTACGTATTCAACACCCCTGCTTTGGCTTCTGGATATTTGTGGCCTGCCTGCAATCTTATTAAAATCTTTGTGTGTATCATGCTACAGTTTTCTGAGCTGTAAATAGTATTTTAAATGTTTCCATTGGTGGATTGTGTCTAGATAAATAGCATTGATATGTAAAATAATTTTTTAATGATGTTTGATTTTCGTATTATTCTATAAATCAATTATTATGTTATCCATAAATGTTTCTCTGTGGAGTCTGCAGCGTCCTTTTACCAAAGGTAATGATTCCCAATTAGATACACCTCCATGGTAGGTCACAGAGTACACATAGAATGCTTTGAATTGCAGGCTGCTCCAAAAATGCATCACCAGTTCCATTCTGTGTGCCAATAGGACGTCTATAGTTGGCTTGTGTTCAGACTCCTTGCAATTCATCTTTGCCCACATGAGAATCTGGCCTTGGCAGAAAGGCTTTGGGTCATCCAATCTGGGCTGTCTTTAAGAGCAATGGGGATAGATGGAATCCCCAGACTCATCCTCAATTTAAAAGCCAGAGTACCTAACTATGGATATAAGAAATATATTGCAAATTCCAAAGGAAAAGCTGTATCAAGATATAAAATGTACAAAGGACAGTGTGAGTCCCTTGGTGAATTTTATGGAGTTTTAGTTTAGAGTTTTTATATGTTAAAGCAAGCTGACAATTAAATCAGATTATTGCATCATGCAAAGCCATGTTGGTGAGTTATGTCTACATAGGAAAAGGAATACAGAATAAAGAATAAAACAAAAAAAATATTATATAAACAAGTAATAAAATACGCAATACGGTAGGGGAAATATGAGAGACTTACAATGGATAGTGTGACATGCTGAGTGAGATTAGAAAGATTGTGTCCTGTCTAGATGAATTGCCACATCCAAATTTTTTGACCCCATTGATGACTGTTTGATGGAACTAGGCAGTCAGGGAACCTATGAGAAGTAGCAACTTGGTCCTGAGCATTGGTGAAAGACTCAATTGAAAATGTTTCTCTCAATGAACTGCTCTGTAACAGAAACCATTTTTTACTTAGATTCAACATGCCAGCAAATGCACAAAAATCCACTACTCCTGTGCTGAATTTAAAAAACAGAAAATACATTAAGTGGGAAGAAATATAGTTAAAAATATACTAAAGAAGCTATGAAAAATGTTATATATGTTCAAATTCTATGGAGATTAAAGACATTATATTAGGAAATCCAGCCAAATTCATGCCACATAGTAAAAGAAGTTGAGGAAGACCAAAATCAAGCCAACATAGTAAAACAGAATGAAAATGCAAGTTACTAGAAGATATGTCAAGAAACCTGAGGTATGTCTAAAAGAGAAAAATAGAAACAATGTTACTGGCAAATGAAGTATAAAAATGTAGCAGAGTAGGCAAGAAAGATTGGACAAGCAACTTGCAAAATTCTTAAAAACTAATAATAAATAATTTTCAAATTAATTGGGGGCAGGAAGCCTTTCATAGAGTCCATAGGATCAAAGGTGTAGCAAGGTTTCTGTGAAAGAATCTTTCTTTATGGGAAATTCATCAGACGATGTCTGAAATCGAATTTATGGAACAAATAGACAAATGAAGAATAATAAGTCACCATGGCCAGATGATACTTGCTCAAAATCATTCAAAAAACTCTCCAGAATGAAATAGCCAAGGCAGGAGGTGTGATGGGAAAGCCTCATACTAACAGACTGGAAGTTGGTAAATATAATACTAGTTTGTAGAAAAGGCCACAGAGAAGATTGACAAAAATGACAAATCACTAAACCTGACGTCTATATTGGGTAAATTAGTATAAATTGTCCTAGTGGACACATGGGTGTCTATGGCATATTAGCAATGGCTCAATTTTTGAATAGGATAGTTCTGCCTCCCAACTTCAGGCCCTTGAATTCAGTAACAAGCGTGCATAGGAGGGAGATACGATAGATATGGTTCCCATGGAATTCCGAATCACTTTCAACAATATCTCTCAACAAAGCAGCTAAGTTGCTCTGGGATAATAGGGAGGTCTTCACATGGATAAATAGTCAGTAAGAAGAGAGGCAGCAGAGGGTAAGAATAAATGTTCCATTTTCACAATGCAGAGATGTCACCAGCTGAATTCCACAGAGGTTTGTGCTCTTCAACAGATTCATAAATGATCTGTAGAAAAGAACAGAATAGCTTGCTGAGGGTGTTGAGATATTCAAGATATTCAAGACAAGGGCTGACTGTGTAACATTGAAGAAGGACATAGGAGTGACTGGACAATAAATTAGTAGATGAAATTCGATTTTTATAGACATTAGGTGATACTTAGGGGTGAATAAAACCTCAGTCCTAATGTAACATACACAGTGATGGACACTGAGCTAACTGTAAGTACTCAGGAATGACATTTGAGGTTATAATACATAGTGTTGTGAAAATGCCAGTTCAGTGCTCAATAGCAGCAACGAAAGCAAATTAGATGCTCAGGAAGCAAAGAGAGGAAAAAAAACAGAAAACATCATTATGTCATTGTTACAAAACCATGTTGTGCCTGCATCCCTAAATGCATGAAGTTCTGCTCCCTTCCTCTCTGAAAGGTACATTATTATGGGCAAAGATATAGGGAGGCATGACAAGTAAGATCAAAGGTATGGAGCATCTGGTGTACAGGGAAAGATTAAATAGAATAGGAGTCTGTTTAAAGTGATATGACTGATGGAAAGATATGACAGAGGTCTGTAAAATCATGACTGGCATGGAGAAGTTGTGTAGGATTTGACTATTCTGCCTTCAGAATGGGGACTAGGGGCCATCAATTTTGTTATGTTTTGTATAACAAACAGTCCTTCTAACACTGTGTATACCACATTCTCATTGCTGACTATTGGCAAACAAGCTGACAACAAGCAGAAAGAAGTGGCTTTGCAACCAATGTAGTATCAATCTGACAAAGTCCTTGTCAAAGTCTGTTGTGAATACTAAAGTTTAGGTGCATCAAAAACCCTGATGCACAAATTAGTGTAAAAAACAAAAACAACATTAATTTCTAGAACACAAACCACCACCTCTGGCTCAGAAATGCCCTGGTTTATTTTGCAGCCCTGTTCTGGAAGATATTTCTACCAGTCTCTCTTTCTGCAAATGCTTCCCTAAGTGTTTAGGATTAGTCATTGTTGGTGACAAGGTTTTAAGCAAATTATTTGTGACATCAATTGTGTCATCAGGTGGCAGACTTACTGTATTCTGCTTTTTTTTATCTTTTTACCACTGTATTATTGCATTCGGGGCTCTGTATTTAAGGGGTGTTTGCATTTGCAGCTTGATATCATAATAACAATTTAGACTAATTAATAAGTTCTTAAGTGCTCCTAACAGAATAATGTTGTCTTGAATACTATTGGTCCAGATTTATTTCTGCTTGAATTTATCTGAAATCAATGAAGTAACAATGGTAATAAAGGCTGCTTTAGGACATTTTTTTTTTCTCCATTCGTTTCAAAGACTAAGATCTACAGAGATGTGAATGTCAAAGCTACATCAAACAAAGTAGCCACAAGGCAGTTATATATTTCCAAATGATCTGACAGGCACATGTGGCAGAGAAAGAATATATGCAGAGAACGCATTGGAGGATAAACACCAGCAAGAAATGGAGAGGAAAGAATTTTGGAGCTTTTCAGTTTGTGCTGGCAGATGGGGCAGAACATTTGTCTTAGGAGACGTAATACAAAAATAGACATTAAAATCATGCTGCTTTTCCTACTTAAGACAAATCATATGCTACCTTTTTTTTTTTTTTTTTCCCCAGGGAAAGTATCATATGTTGAAGAAAAAGTAGAATACATTAGTATTTTGATATACTTTTTTATATGTATGCTTCCTGCGTGTGAAAATTTCATTTACCCTTCTTTAAAAGCGTGCTAAGGTTTCCTGACTGCCCCAGTCCCCTTAAATCAAAACTTCTTTTGGGCCATATAATGTGATTGGTTTAATTGGACCATCAACTAAGGTATTAAGAGAGAAGAGAGATAACAACTGAAAGCAATTAGATATTAGTCAAAGGAAGTAATAAAAAGCCCAAGGGTGTAGCTAGTGTTCTGTTACTCCAAAACTGTGAGTATTTATTGTTACAATTTTTTTTAAAATAATATTTAGATTTATAATAGATTTATAAATTTTGAGCTATAAGTTATAGTTTTGTGAAGGATAACACTTGATCCAGTCTGTTGTAAAAGTGTCAAAATTCTTGTTTGATGCATCATTGGTGGAATATTCACTTCTTCGGGACTATGCTACTGTCTGATTTGTGGACAAAGTGATCACATCTCTCCTTTACACTAAAAATTGCAACTTACAAAAAATTTCTGTTCTTTGGCACTGACATATGGCAGAACATAGTCGCCATAGGCAGTGGAAAGGTTACCTTAAAGCTGATGAAGAAAAGCCACAAGAGGCTTCAAGGTAATATGAAGTTACATGCTATTTTAACTTACTGAAAGAAGTCACAAGCACACAGAAAATCTTCCATAAAATCAGGAGTGCCCGAGCTCATGTCTTGGGACTTCCCCTAATGAAAGCTGACTACCTCTTTAGACTGTAGCGATATGTGATTTGTGTTTGCATGAATCAGTGTACTAGCCATAATTGTTAATAATATTTAGTATTCAGGCTTGAAGTGGAGTATACATGGATGTAAGAAAGAGTTTAATTAAGTATGATAAATATTAATTTTGGGGAGAGTGACTGTGAACTTCTTGCATAGTAAATACTTTAAATCTTAGTTCAGTTTTTGTTTTTAGATGTAGAACATTTGGGTTTTATTAACTTTCAGATAGCTGATTTTATGTTTGCTTATCGTGGGTGAAATACAAACAAACAAAAATACCCATGTTAGGTGTTTGAGGCACACACCTGTAGAAAACATTGATCTGAGAAAGACAGCAGGAACAAGGCATCATCCCCTCACAGTCACATCCATACAAGAAGCAACAGCTCCTCGGTAGTAGCTAATGCAGAGGCCCATGCATTAGCTCCCTTGTTCTGAGGCCCAGGCTCCCTTGTTCTGAGGAGGGGCAAGCCAGGTGTTTCAAGTTTCTTTCTTGAGGCTTACCACAAGGAAAATTGTCCTGTCTAACCTGGATTTTACCTTTAATCGCTCTGTTAGTTCATTTTGTATGTTGGTTCCTGTCCACACGTGGATTAGTGGGCTCTTGGGAAGGCATTCAAGTCCCCAGAATTCAGGCCACCTAGTTCATATAGCTAAATTAGGAGGTGAGTCTCCTTATGTAGAACTTGGACTGAGGGAAGATTCCCCAGAGGACAATTCAGAGCATCTAAGTTAAAGTGCGGCTCTGAATCACTCTGCGTAGGAGGTTCTTTCTTTCCGTTCTCTTACAGAGGTCTTTGGAAAATTAGCCTCTCATATAGGCACAGCAAGTTAGATGCCTAAAATTAATCAGTTGTCCGGCGGTGAAATGTGGGTTGGTGAGACAGGAGACAGCAGTTACTTTCCTCTTTTGAACCTGTTTTTTGCTAATGGACACTCAAAACTATTAGCATCCTTCAGCTCATTTTATACAAGAAAATCTGAGGTCTTCATATTATTTCCACCAGACATGTCCACATCGCTCCAACTGTTAGTACAAGGCTGGTGCTGCCAGCAAAGTCAGAGCCGTTAACCTGAGGGGGCTGTTTCTGGCCCATGCGGGAGGGTTACAGGCACACCCACCCTGGCAAGACAACATAGAATTTTGTGCTGCCCCTGCCTGGACTTCGCCTTTTCTATGGTATTTCATTCCTAAGTCTTTGTAATAGCAATCAATGAATAGATTTATAAAATTTTTTTTTATTAATTTTAATTCTTCCTTTTTAACGTAGAGCTACTCTGGCTGCATTAGTGCAGTATTTCCCGAGTGCTAAAACTGGAAGGCTGCACATTCCCAGTGGGATTGCGTTGTAGCTGGGAACCTGACTTTCCTTCCTTTCATTTAGTTTTAAATTAGTGGCAACGTGAGCCAGTTTATGTAAAAGTGTTTTAATTAACAGGACCCAGATGCAGCATCAGAAGTTTTAGTGGAATTTAAAAAAATATACCTTGGTTTTAGTCCTCTAAATAGTAGGTGGTTCAGAGCTATCTAAATGCCTTTAGTATAATGCAGGCTCGTCCTGTGGTTTCTGCCTTGCTGCCTTTTTTTTTTTTTTTTTTTTACAGTAAGTTATGCTGGGCCATGATAAAAGGATGCCAGCATTTCAATTTGAAACCATGGCAACTAGAAGTGGTGATTTGCATGTTTGCATGACAATGTGATCGTGTTATCTCTGGAGATAATGCACATAATATACATAGTGGAACTGCTCTACTTAAATCTATGAAGTAGGATGGAAGGAGGGGAGGGGGATCACCCCTGTTGCTGTAGGAATCATGTGTAAGAAATGAAGTTATTTTTTCTCATTGGATGGATTGGAAGGTCAAGAAACCTATAAATGTGTGTGAGTTCACCTTTTAATTCAATATTTTCAATTACTGGACTCAACAACGGCTTCCAGGGACATCATCAGGAAGTAAAAAACTCTTCAAACTCTTCCTTTTCTCTGGATTCCTCTGTCCTCACACAAGAAGAAGGTACCACTAGAGAAATCTTCCCTACTATTGATATAACTTTCTGCTAAAATGTTTGCCAGAGGATACTTGTAGAGAAAAATCAAGTAATTGAATATGAAACTGAAATTTTTCATTTCAGTTTTAAGAGCAGGTTTGAAACCAGCCCTGGCTCTAGCACTGCTACCTTTGCCTCCATAGTATAATGGAAGCTGTATGGAGTGACTGCTTTGATTAATTGATGCTAAAGTCTGGTATATATTTGGCACCACTGACTGCAGAGTAACCTTCAATAGATTAAATCAACCTTCCCAAATAGGAACCAGAAACTCTCACGGCAGCAGTGAATCTCTCTGCCATGAATTCTAAAGTCGAAGAGCAAAAGAAGGATATGATTTTTTTTTTTTTCCTCATTAATGGTGGAACAAACAGAAAAAGGTCCCTTGAAAGTTAAAGCTTAGCTACTGCAGAGTGTCCTCATGTATTATGAGTGAGAAACAAAGGAAACTGAGAAACTTCAAAGCTTCCTGTGGCATTCAGAGCTTTCCATCTTCAAAGCACCTCTCTCTTTTGTAGTTCTGCTCTGGGTTTAATTAATACATTTTAAATATTGTTACTGTAAACAGCGTCATCTTTGTTTTCTACCCAGTTCTTTTTCAGAGTAATTTAAATTATTTTATGAAGCTATCTGTCATCTTTATTTAGTGCCTCTTAACCTCTTTTCTTTTACAAATGAGTAGTCACCTCCAGTTGAGATTAAAACAACACTGGAAAGGGGTGTATGTGCATGTGAAGCAGTCCAGAAAAAAAAAAATGCTTTGCTTGCCTTTTATCTACGTTCTCTAAAGTAAAAATAGACATAACCCTCTCAGTTCATGTATTAGCAATATTTTAATATTTTAAGATGGGAAAGGGAGATTTAGAAGTTACAATGTATCTTTTTTTTTCCTTTAGAAAGCTAATTGTAGACAACTGCATGAGAAAAAAGTGTGAAAATTACGCATCTGCATACTTGGAGTCTTACTTTTTTATTCATGCTGTCATTAAATTTTTTCACATATATTTTGGCGATTTGGAGGTGGGGAGAAAGAGAAGAGAGGTAGACTAGAGAAAGCATAACGTTTTGTGTCTTATTAACCAATTTTTGCCAGTGGAGACTTAAGAATTTTTACCTATTAAAATCATATCTTTCTTCCCTTACAGTATCTTTTTAGTTCTGTCTTTAAAATATTCATTGATGAGAAAAGGTAGAATGTAATATTGAGGAAACGCAATTTCATCAATTAGTTGATATTCCACCTTGTAGTTAACATTATTTTGTTGTATGATTCTAAATGAACTGATTGTTTTATAGAAATATCACAATACTAAGTATTTAAATATTTTTCCTATGCTATATCCACTGGCAATGTAAAGAAGAGGGAGAAATAGCTAGCGAGGTAACTTAAAGAAAAAGATGAAAATATTTTTCATCTCTGGTAAGTGATGTGACTGCAATCGTATTCTCATTACTGGGAGTCTTAGTTTCCAGTCTTATTCCTGCCCTCAGTCACATGAATGAGATGATGCCACACTTGAGGGAGAGAAGAGGCATTTTTAGTGCCTGTGTAGCATGATTTCAATCTCTCAGCTTTCCAAAACATAATCCTTCCTGCCCTCCAGAATGTAAAAGAACTTGAGTCAGAGGGCACTGAAGCTAATGAAAGCTTTCCTTTTGACGTCCCAGGCCCTCAGTTCAGGCTTAAAGCACACGATGATTGCTGCTACCTTTAATTCCTTTTTAAGTCCCCTTTTCAAATCATGACTCATCTCTTCCCTCTCCTATCTGAATATCCACCATTATGGCTTAATCTTGCCCCAACGCATGTAAATGGGAGATTCCCCAGTGCATGGAAAGGAGCCTGATCAAATTTTAAAAGCAGTTTAAGGGACAGTAGCAGTCCCATTGCTGATGCAGGGTCACTGTTGTCTTCCCGTGGCAACAAGTCATATAATATTAATATTTGTAAAGTTGGGGGGTGGGGTGTTGTGCAAAAAAGCAAACACTTTTACATCTTGACTGTCTGTGTTTGTACAAATGTGCAGTGAATCAACATCACTGCAAAAATGGAAGAAGCACATAACAAAAACGTAATATATAAATATACAAATATCAATCATTGTTTACCAGGTTTCTGTCAGGCAAGCTCTTATTAGTCCTACCTGCTCCTGCAGTGTTTTAGGAAAGATATAAGTGGATACTACAAACCCAACACATGTTTCTATTACTAATGTTAAATAAAATGACACACATATTCTAAGCTGGGCTAGCTTTGTGGATGTCATTTATTTACAATTTGATTATTCTGTCTTTCTAGTTACACAGCATCTGTTTTGTATTCATCTCTTGCATCTTACTGCAAGTTTGTTGCAGGCCTTGTTGAATTCTTCCATTTTAATTCTTCTTCTAAATTAAGTTTCTTTTTATTTCTTTTTGGTTTTGTTTAATATATTCTGTATTTGTGATGGATGCTCTATTTTCTTTTTCCTTTCTCTTATCTTAAAAACTTCTTTCCTGTAAATCTTTTTCACCTCATATCTATTTTTGTCTAATTTTCTGGTTCCCCAACTCCCTATTTTTGTTGATATTTTCTGATGTTTCCTTTTTTTGTAATCCATTTTTCCTTATCTGTCTTTCTACTTCCCGTCTCCTTACATCCCCTATCCCCACTCTTTTCTCTCTTTGGATCTTGTTCTTCTTGTTTTTGCTGGCTGACTGTCTTTCAAAATACTGTAATAACATAACAAGAAGATCCCCTGAGACTCCATGAAAAATCCTGTGAAAGCAGCTGGGTTTGTGATGTTTTCAGCAGAAAAAGTGCACAGAAAAGGCTGGCTGGACCTGGGCCCCAAATTGTGATGCTGGTGAACTGTCCCTTGTAGTTGTTTCTCCAAGGTCTAGGGATGGGAAGGGAAGTTCTTCCAGTCCTGACTTGCCCGTTTCCCCAACTGTTATTTAAAGCATGATGTTCAGGACTTCAGCTTGCTATCAGAAATATTCTCCCACTAAATTTTTGCAAAGATCTGGTCTGGGTTTATTTGTGTTGTGACAAGGGGGAGGTTTTTTTGGTATCTTTTTAGACAAAATGTGATTTAAATAGTATCTAAATATTAAAATATAGCTTTTTTCAAATTTCAAATGTTATTTTGAAGTTTTGCTTGATGACAATTCATTAGTTTAGCTAAGGCCTTCAAGGGATTTCTAAATTTAAAAAAAGATAATAGAAAAGAAGCCACTCTAGCAGCATTTGTTGCACAGAATTCCATAGCAAAATGTATGCTTTCTGTCTATTTGTGCATGTCTATGTTAGGTTATAAATAAAAACATCTCTAATAAGCAGAGAATCCTAACGTTAAAGTTATGCATTTAAATGTGCCCAGAAGGATATCATGTTTCTAAGGTATCATCAGCATTATAAAATGCAATGGCTACCATTAATTATAACTGCAAACTTTTCTTTTTGATTAAATTATGTTTACCCTTATGCCATACATAATTGGGACACTGTATCCAGTAGAAAACAATAATAATAATTCCTATTGCTATCACGTTTACAAATAAATAATTGTCAGTGAAAAAACCACATGCCATTACACACACTATTGGTGAAATTAGTATGGGTTTGTTTTTTTTTTTTTTAACATTCTACTAATTATATATTATCTTTACATTTTTATATGAACGTATGTTATACAGTTGGTGATGACGCTTATGACAGGTGTAGTTGGGTTATTTTTCCCCTAAAACAAGAACTTACTTGAACCATAACCTTATTTTGAGAGCCTACTAAATCCTTATCTAATATTTTTGGTAGAAAGACAAAAGAGGAAGCATTTCATTTGTTTGTTTGAAACCAGCTCATGGTTGTTAGAAGGTTTCAGCTCCTATAGGCTACTGTGTAAGAATCATCTGCTTGTGTGTGTTTGACTGGAAGTCGATGTTTCTGCGCTACTAAGTCAAATAAGTGTTTCCATGTGAATACATTTATTTGCCAGCTTGTTATCAGAGATTGTGCAGTGTTCAGTTTGGTCTGCAAGCTCTTATTCACACAATAATCCTTTTGATACCAATACTGTTAATTAAGAATGTTTCTGTATAAACAGCTAATAGATCAGAATCAGAATGAACAGATGAATATAAGGATAATAGCTATCTTCTGAAACTTTTGCATTTGTCAGTCACTTCCATATAAGCTTATACTGGTACACAAGTTGGTAAGAATTGCAAAATATGGTATTCTAAATAAATGTATTCAAAATATTTTTCGGTGGCATCTGAGGGTGTCAGCTTTGTTTCATGTTCATTTCTGCACATGTAAAGTCACTCATAAAATATTGCATAAATTATTGCAATTTCATTCTCAGGTACAAGATCTGGCCCAAAAAATGTTATCTTCATGATTTATGTAATTTTCTAAGGAAGCAGGGCAATACAGAACAAATGCATTCATTTCAGTTCTTAAGTTTTGAGTCTAGGAACTACTCTTTGTCTGTCTCCCTTAAAGACATGCTAAGGAAATGTGGAAATAAAAATAAAACATTGGGACTTCAATCCAAGCTACTAATGTAAATGTTATGATCTCTTGTGACCTTTCCATTCTTTCCAACCTTTGTTAGTTGAATACATCTTCCTTGCATTCTTCTTTCGTCTTTGCCTCCCTTACTTTGTGAATTTTAGTATGTTTCAATATTACAGAAATTCCCAATTAGTTTTTTCAAATCAATCATTTGACATTCCTATATATTAGAATTGGTGGAATTTGCATGATAGATTTCTCTAGTGTACCTGTTTGGGAACCAAGCAGTTAAAGCTTTATTTTTCTTTGTTTTTCACAATATGGTATTTTTTCAAGGTATATTTTTCAAGTAGAAAAAAAAAATAGATCATCACTGAAAACTATTTTCTTGGTAGCTACAAGAATAAATAAGTCATATCATCTATATCTCTTTGGTTCAGAAGTAATTTGATGTACCTGTATTGAACCCAGTGATACCGATTCTATAATTTTATCTAAATAGGCACTAACTTCAGATGAAACTATGAAAGCTAAATAATGCATACGCATCAGAAAGCACACTGTGCCCTTTCTATCTTCCCCAGCCCTCTGGTTTCTATCTAAATCAATATCTGTGTACTGCTGTGATGGCTCACAGCACGACGTGCATTTGGCATACTGGAACTGTTACATGCTTTAAAGCAACATAGGATCTTTTGGAAAGGCACTTTTCCCCTCAAAATGCTACTGCCAATGAGGCCCCATACAAATGGTCAATAACGACCGATTGCCTCTGTTACAGAAGTCACTGAAATGGAAAAGTAACCCATACAACAGAAAATAAACTGAAAGGAAATTTTTCGTCTGGATCCATAGGAGGGTTTTCTGTTTCACTAATCCAGAAAGCTTAACTTTAGTAATATATGCTTCTCTCTCTTTATTTGTATTTCTTTCTGGTCTTTATCTCTGTTATTACCTGATTTGTTTTTGACAACATACTGTATCACTTCTAGAGATAATGGATTTGGTCTGCTGAAGTATTTCAGTCCTTGGCTTTTATTTTTGTTTTTGTTTTTCCTTTTTTGGTAATCTGTTGGAGAAATCTGCATATCCAGAGCAGCAATTTAATTTTGAGCCATAATTAAAGGCATAGTTACAGATCCCTTCCTTTATTCAGCACTGGATCACTCCTGGAATATAAGTGAGAAAATTCGAATTATTATATCCAGTACTAGAAATGAAAACAGTGAAGTGAAATAAAATTTAATAACTGGTGACATGTCTTATAAGATTCTGCAACACAAATATTAGTCATATGTCTGCAATTTGGGGATTGATTCCTAATTGATACATGGTTACGTTTATTTCAGCCAGAGCTGAAAATATATGGGAAACAGAACAAGTCTGAAAGTGGCCAGCAGCTTTGTAAATAGTGAAATATGTTTGTTTCCTCCTTTTTAAGTCTTCCTGGGGTGCATTAACAGGTAACTATTAAATCTCAATAATAATGACTCAGCTGTTACGATATTTCTCTACTCCTACAGGACTTTTTTTTTTTTTTTTCTGTATAGAACTTCAGGTTCCAGGTACAAAGTTGTGAATTAGAACAACTTGTTTTCTGTGTTCCAGACTTTGAATAGCCTTTCCTGGCTATGCAAAAGTAGCCTGTCTTGACTATGTCTCAGAGCGGACAAGTTTCTTCTTTCAACCTTGGCTACAGCTAATGTGCAGCTCCAGTGCTCTGGGAACATACAATTTTCTTCCCCTCTAATTTCCCCGAGGAGGACTGTGATCCCCACTTCTACCTGGGCTGGGATATAGTGGAACATGTGGGAGGTGATAACGCTTTTGTCAGTATTTGTTTCTTCCCAAATTCTGGGAAACCCTAGGAAACATCAAACTTCAACCAATCTGTGCTTATACTAGGGTAGTGGAACTGTAGGTTAGTCTTTATTATAGTCTTGAAAAGAAAATTAAGGTCTATGAGTCCAAAGGTAAAAATGTTGCCTTAGACTTTCTTGTAATTTGTGCTCATAAAGTGAAGCAGAAATTTTTGTTGTGTACAAAGATCAGTCTATACACTAAATGTACCATACACATCTTTTATTTCTACTTTGAGGGTCTTGGGACCATTGTCAGAAAATACATTTGCAAGTCCTGAGCAACCACTCTATCAATCATGACTGTACACTGTGATGTTATTTGAGAAGGTATCTTTAAAAAAATGAGAAAAAGGAAAGAAAGCGGTGAGGGGGAATTGTTTGTCCTTTTGGCTTTCTTTTTAGTTTCTACATCTGTTTTTAGTATGTTATTTAAACATTATACATTTTCATTCTTTCATTCCAGTGACATTACTAATTCTTTCATTGATAGCTTTGGGGAGACTAGAATAAAAACATATTAGGTTTTTGTATAATTAACATTACAGTTTGCTAAGTAGAGTACTTCTCAATCTATGCTAAGAATTCCCAGTTTGTACGTCATACATTTTGCTCTTCTAAGTCCAAAAGGTGTTGCGTGATGTTATATAAGATATGTGCAAATTCAATAGCTAGAGTTATATTTAACCAATGTATTTTAACTGAATCTATTATAAATTAGATTGAAATATTTAAAGATACTTTCTAAAATTAAGTCAAAGCTTTTCAATGCAAATGTAAACCTTCAATACTAACACCTGAACAAATACATTTCCAACTTGTTTATTGAGTTTATCTATGGTCTCTGTTACAAACCCTGGTTTATTTTGCCTTCCTTATCTCACCTGATTGCTTCAGCCCAGTGAATTCATATGTTCGCAGTGAATCCACACAACCAAATCACCAAGCTGATCACGTGTGCTGGCAGACCTGTAATCACCCTCAGGTTGGGCTTGCTGCTGCTCAAAGCTCGATTGCTCCCAAATCTTCATGTAGGCAGGGATGTCTGAGCTGGCTACCCCTTTCCCCTCAATCATCCCGTAACTGCAGGTCAGCTCTGTATCACTTTGTATACAGTTTTGTATACCAAGGATGAGAAGTTAATGTCACACTCTAAAATGTTTCTGCCTCTCAGTCTCTTGATAAATGACATGGTTTTCATGTATCGTGTGCATATCAGCTTACTTTTGACTTGATAACCATACCATTTGGAGTAATGAAAGCATAATAGAAATAAAGGTCTAGGAACACAGATTAAGGGATGTTCTTGCATCCCTTCTTTTCATTTACTTTAATCCACAAGGCAAAATGTTCTTTTTCTGTCATTTCTGAGAGAAATAAAGCTTTTCTACCCAGTGGGTGAATGTTACAAACTCTACTTGTGGAAGGCTTACAGGAATAAACCAGGGCTTTATTTTCCTGTATTACCTTAAATTGGTATAGAAGATTATTTTGGAAATCTAAGGAATACTTTACTGCTTTGTATTGTAAATTATACTATTCAGACTCATCCTGGACTTCTGTTTTACTCTCTATGGAGGTCTCAATGACCCATAGAGAAAGAACTGTTCCTTTTCACACTAGGATTATGAGAACATTTTAGAGATACAGGTAGTACACGCATATCCACAATAACATGGGTCAGATTAAAAATCCAAAGACTTCTGGATTCAAAAAATATTTCTTGAGGTATACAGTCTTCATCCCTTCTTTACAATTTGATGTCCAGTAGTTTTTTGAAGGAGTTACATAACTTACCAAATTAATTACTCTGACACATATTGGACATAATCTTGTAATTCAGAAAATGCAGATTTTACTCCATGTAAATCAGAATCTTGGAGAAGCAGAGACAGCATGACAACGGGATTCACCTCGGGCCAGCAGAGTGCCTAGATATTTTAGTTACCAGGTTTATCATGATTATTTTGTGCTGTATTTTGTAACTTTAAGAGACTAGAACCCTAGAGATACTGTATTATCTGGACTTTAAGTGAAGTGCAATTATGTCAACTGTGTGTAGAATTCTGTTGAAACTGTCTCAGTTAGTAGAAGGACAGGTAGGATACTACTGACTCATGCTGTTGCAGCTCCAGCTCTGTGATACTTGCATTTCAAATGCTTGTTGGCAAAGTGACAGTGAGTTTTCTTTCCATATCATTTCCGTCCAAGTTTCAGTTATTTTATTGGCTGTGGCTTGCAGAATGCCATGTTCATAGCTTCATTCATCTCTCTATAGACAGTGCTTATTTTTAGTGCTGCAGTCGCCATGGTGCCTGGGAGGGAGAAAACATTTCTGTACAATAATAACTTGGAGAAGTTCCCTGTTAACATAGTTAAGATTGTCATCTGTGATATCATATCTTAAAAGTAGCAACTCTGAGTAGAAAATAATAAAAAATCAACAATCCAGATTTCCAGTGTACTCAGAATGCATTTCTACTACCACTTGTGTATAAACCTACTTTATTATGATGGGATTGTGAACTCTGGAGCATGATGAAGAAGCATCAGACTTCCAGAAATAGAAAATAGTAGTCTTATTTGATTTATCCATGTCCTAGATATTATTGTAGCCACGCCTTTCTTAGACTTCTTTAGGAGGATGAGACATCTCTTCCTAAATTGAGCCACTAAGGTGAATTATTTTCCGGTTTTGAATCCTTTCTGACACCTGTAAGAGCCCTGCTAACTCATAACAAGAGCTAGAAGCACTATATCCCCAGCCAGGTGCAAAAGCCAAGTGTGTTCAAGGATAATCAACAGCATCACAAAACTTTGCTCAGTTACCATTTTAATGATTTTCATGTTTTCATTCTCACCCTCTTCCTTGTTTCTTGTCTTTTTAATGTCAAACAGTCTTCAAGGAAGAGGTCATCCATCCTTCTGTGTGTTTGTTGAGCACAAGTATATTCTGAATGTGGTGACAATTCTATTTCTACATTACAGTTTTAAATGGCTGGATTTCTGTGGGATTCGTGTGATCTACAAAATAGCATTTTCATATTTGCAAAGAAACAAAAGCAAAAAGCAACAAAAAAGTGTCTGAAAAAAAGGATCTGTTTGAAAGATTCCATTTTAATCTCAGTGATCTTCTGGCCTAAATGGTTTCCTTGAGTTTATTACCCTGAGCATATAGATTCTTCCCAGCTGGGCAATTAAGCCCTGGGAAATAGTAAAATGACAACTGGTAATACTTGCTTTATATTCTACCGTCATATTTATCCTTTGTTGCCAAGTAGTCTTATGCAAAAGCTGTGAGTTTCCTTATACTATGATACCAGACCACTGTTCATGAAATAATTCTAAAGTGATGTTTCTTTCTCAAGAACCAGAGGTTTTGTCGCTCATCTATGTACAAGTTCAGGGATACAAGGCAGATCATAATTTTGTCATTCATTGCAAAGCTGTCTTTTTTCCTAATAGCCTCCACACTTCCAACAATTTCCAGCAATCTGATAGCTTGTTTGCAGAGATAATCAGTCAGATTTTTCAGTCCTTTGTAATCTTCAGTAACAATTGTGTTTTGTTATCCTTTGATCATTATCTCGATTACTTTAATTTTTCTTTTTCCTCCTTAAGCCTAAGATCCAAGGTCTTCAAATTTATACGTTGCAACAATTGAAATCAAAATGATTTCTGGACACTTTTGAATAGCTGCTAAGTTCTTGCAAAACAAATTTTACAAATCTGTATCTTTTAACATTATGGACAATGGAAGTGAATAGATCTGCAGTAAATTCCTGATTAGAAGAAAGCCCTGAACAGAACTCAAATCTTTAGCTGTCAGAGGTGTATACACCAGTGGTATTGGATGTCTTTAGCATCCTATGAATCAACCCAAGAATATGAAAAGCTCAAGTAAATAAATACACAAAAGAATGGAGAGAAGCTTGTCATTTAGACACAGTTCATTTCTGACATGACCCATCT
The DNA here is from genome assembly GCA_002844005.1 of Limosa lapponica baueri. NCBI lineage: Eukaryota > Metazoa > Chordata > Aves > Charadriiformes > Scolopacidae > Limosa > Limosa lapponica. Next base: position 244,061 of record KZ505889.1, read on the forward strand.
GTCTTCCAAAGTGCATAAAAACTCATCCCTTCTAATAACCGTTTTATCAAGTCTGACAGAGTTTCTCTTGCCGTCTTAATGCTGTACCGATTGGGACTAAGCACACTCTGGCAGCAGTTGCGATTCAAATTTATATTTTGTCTTTTGCTGGAAAATAGATGATTGATTGCCAGTGCAGTTCAGAAACACATGGGCCATTCATTCCTGGCTAGTTTTCTTCATGCACTTTCTACAATTGTCACTGTTTCCCTCAGTTCTTATTATAGAGCAAATCATTCCCTTGCCCTTCATCCTGCTGTGCATTCAAGGTTCCCAGCTGTCCTCATTTTCTCTATTCTTTCAGGAAAATCTCTTCAAGAATCTGCTCTTCAATGCCTTTTCCTAATTTTCTGTGGTTTTAGGATCTCTTGTAGTGCAAACCCACATGGGATATGGTCATTTGCATTATTCAACCCTATTATCTTGTTACTTTAAGCCATGCCACTTTCAATTGAAGTTGTCTAGTGTATTACTCTAGTTGTGGTTATTCTTTGCAGCATTTACTTTGATCCTCTTCTCTAAATGCAACATTTGAAAACCCTCTCTAACTGATGCTTTTCTTCTTTTTCTAAGTGTCATGTACATGTGATTGCTGACCACAAAATACATTAGTTTGGCAAATATTTGTGCTCTCCAAATGTTTATCATGCTGCATGCTTTGTCTTCTAAAAGACAAAGGTACAGGCATAGAGATAGTTTTATGACAAATTAATTGATGACAGGAGATTTCATATGTGTTTCTAATGCTATGTGACTGACACAATTAAGGAGAGGCACAGAAATGATCTTCAGAATGAGAAAGATCATACTTCTTTTTTTCATAAATATTTGATGAAGAATTGATTATAGTTTCTAGACCACTTTGGGACTCTGGGTCCCAAGTACTGTGGTTTTTGTCACACCTGAAGACAGCTGAACCTACTTACTCAAATGTCCTTAGGACCTGGGTTTATTTGTCATCACTGTTTAATTTCATTTGTTGCAGGAAACAATTAGCTAAGTATATGCAACGTACTTCATACTTCCAAGTGGATGAGATGGTGGTAGAGTCAGTGGCAACATTTTTAAGTGTTCTTTCTGTCTAAATATTTGCCAGGTGCATATCAGAAAAGTAATCTCAGGGTTTTATCTGATGATTAAAATTCAATGCCTCATTTACACGAGAAAATTCTTTTATTTTGTCTTTTTCCACACTGAGAAATCTTTGAGGAAAAAATAAAATTCAAATAAAGTTTCAGTGTTTGTAGGTACTGCCATACTATCAAAAACTTGAAGGATTTCACCTAACTACTCCTTCTAAATATTTCTTGCTAAGGGCTCCCATAATTGAGGTGAGTTTTACCCTTGGAGAAATAAGGCTTAATTTATGGGGAGGTTCTAGATACGAAATCCGTTTGCCTGCCCTTTCTTATACTGACTTATAATACTTGAAAAGAAATAATATTTTAATTCTTTTTAGAAAAAGATACTACACACTTGGACCAGTTAGACATAAAGTCCTCTTCGTAAGCCTCACTTCAGCCTAAAGTATTCCCAAATCCTATCAGCAATCTGGGGTGTTATATATTGGACTCTCCTTCTGTTTCTTCTGCTGTCCTTTGGACTGATTTACTCAGAAAACTTCCTACTCAATGACATCTTTACCAGTCTCTCTTATCAGGAGAATTTTCATTTGAGTTGCATAGATTATACTTCTCTTTGTTTTGTAGCAAGCACGTATTTTCTTTTTTAAAAAAAGTCACTGTTTTTATAAACCATAATTTGATTGCTTTCCTTGCTACCTATATCTAATTTCCTGGTGCCTTATGTCCCCCAAAATTCAAAAGGTGTACTAAGGTCTGCATTTTCTTTCGCTGTAAAAATTTATGGGCTATTTTAATACAGATTAGTGAAAGTGCAATACCAAAGCACTGTAGGTGGTAAAACCCAGTTATCATTTGTATGATTAGTTTCACCTTGTAGCCGTGTCTCTGAAAAATGCAATTAACAGTTTCATATTCAGCATAGCTGGCTTTTATTCCTGCTGCATGGTGTGCAACATTTGCATCATAAAAAAAAACCTAATTGGTAAACACAGCCTTGCCAGATTCTCTGCAATTCACCCAATTCTCGTAACGTTAATTGGCTCAGCTTCAACACACATTGGATGGGTTTTCAAAGGCAGCCGCAGATTAGAGAGCTTGCAAGCACTTGTGTTTCACAGTACTGACTCCAAGGAGACTGAGAGAGGAAAAAAAAATATTTTTAATTAATGCTGAATGCAGGCGAGCTCTCTTGTCCAATGGTTGCCATGGAAACTGTTTTGTCTGCTAATCTGATAGCAGAGTGTATGTTTATTGGTACACATCTCTAATGACCTTCAGAGACTAAACTCAGCTGGAAAGTAGTATTCTACCACTGTGGTCAGAGACAGCAGCTAAGTGATTACATCCTAAACTCTATTATTGTAGCTTATACTGTTGTGCGTTTTTTTCCCCTTCGTTATTGTTGTTCCCTGCTATGCATTGCCCCAAAAATGACAATTTGCAGTACTTAGACGCATATCTTTGGTAACAGATACAGTGTGTCACATACAGTATGTAAAGTTTTTATAGTGAGGTCTTTAAACTGCAAATTCTTATATTGCTGAGCTGAGGGAATTTGTCACTTTTCTGTCTCTAATAATGGGTTAAATAAAAAAAAAGAAAAAACAAAGAGTAATTTAATGTGATGTGTTATCCTGGAAAAATAGGGTGAAATCCAATATTCCTCTTCTTGATGAACAAACCCATTTAGACTCAATCTTTTAAACCTGAACAGTGTTGTTTCTCATACCATTAGAAAAGGTAATTCTCAAAATTCGGGTGTTATGCCTTTAATTCAGAAACATTAGTTATAGCTGCTTTGCTGACAGTTTTTAATTTTATAATAATAGTACATAAACTTATTATTGGAACAATTTCTAGAAGCATACAAAAACAAATTGTATCCTAATTAACCAAGCAGTCTTTCTTTAAATCTGGGGGTGTATGAGTGTTGACTCTGCCTTAATTATCGGCACTGCATGCATGGATGTCGTACGATAGCCAATTAATACAGGAACTGTCAGATTCATACAGAGAAGGATTGTGGGTTTGTTTTCAAATCCTACAGAACAAATGGCACCTCAGCCTTGTGCAGATTGTCCACATCAACCTCCACCAGGTATAATTTTGGCCTTTACATATTAAACGTTAACTACAAATTCTTGGCTTTGAGGTACAGTAAATGGGAAGGTGCTGCATGGGCATCACCAAGGCAGTGCATCTCCTGCCTCCCTGGTGTGAGGGCTGCAGAGTGTGAGGTGCAGGAGAGGGGCTGATGGCTGCCTTGGGCCATTGCCGGTCCTTGAGGTTTGCTGCTTTTTGCCCAGAGGAGAAGTGGGAAAGCTGCTGCTGTGCTTGTCCTCCTGCCTTGAGAGCGGTCTGTGGGCAGCAGCTACTCAGAGTGGCTCCTCGCCCACTGCTGGGCTTCCCGTGGTGGGAGATGGAGGGTCCAAAGGTAGAAAGACCCAACAGAGAAACACCTGAGGAGTAAAGACACAATAAAGAGAGTTATAGGACAGAAGAGCAGTAAAAACATGCAAGGAAAACAAGCTGAGCTAGGAAACAAAAAATTACTCTGTTGTAATTCAGAAGTGATTTATTTGCTTACATCCACCTTTGCCACTTGAGTGAATGTGAATGGTGAAGGCACCAAAACGAATGAAGGAAAGATCTTGAAAGAGAGGAAAAAGTATAGGATAGAGCAAAAGGGAACTATTAAATAAGAGAACTATCTGAATGATTTTTTTCTACCAGGATGTTCGAAGTTTGATTTCCTCACTTTAAAATCTTTGATTTCAAAGTTTTGATCCCTGTCATTAATGAGCAAATAAGATAATTAGCTTACTGGGAGTTATACCCCTGTTATTGTGATCCCTTCTGTTCTTTTATTACTATTGTTAGAGCTTAGGACACATCGGGAACACCGTAGATCTGCAAACTTTCCTAGTGGTTAGGTCTGGAAATCTGCAAATCTTACCAAGTAGCACCAGCCTAAACCGTATGCCTGTGCAGGCACTCGTCTCCTGCTGCATCTCTCCCATGGGGCTGCAACACCAGCTTCCTGGGGAGAAGGGATGAAACCTGTCTCTAAGATATCAGGTGTTTCCTTAGCTGAGCTGCAGACTTGTTTATGTCAGACCTTCAAACTGAGTTAGTGCAGAGAATTTATTTTTAAACCTCTCCAGGAATGAGCTTTCAGTCCCTCTTTGTCATTCCCCTCTTATTTTCCTTTGCCAAAATTTCGTCATTTGGTATGGTATCAAGCCACTTTGTCCTCAGAATGCTTCATTTCTAGGCTTGACCCTCTCCCCATTCCAAGCTTCGATCTTTAAAGTGAAATAAACCGGAGATTAATATAAACCTTTCTTTTATTTTCGTCTATATTAGCTGTTATTTTCTTTTGAAAATATCAATCCCTGCATTTTATGAATTTGATTTAAACCGTTGGCTGCAGCTGCTTCAGCCGAACAGTGGTGTGCTAACTTAGCAGTGGATGCAATTCAAAGCTGTTTATTTGTGCAAGGGCTCTAGGAAGAGACCCTGCTATGTGTTATTGGAACAAAACAGGCATTTTCATGCAGGAGTTTGATTCTTCTCTCAATGAGATAGAAAACTGCATAAAGTAAAGGCTAGAATGAGGCGAGGGGTTATCCTTTTGAAGTTCTGCTGACCTTTCTTACAAGAGTTGACTTACGTTCACAAAAACAAAAATCTTCAAATCACTGTCAGGTACTTCTCTTTCACCAATTAAGGCATTTATCTTCATACATATTTCAAAAAACAATGACATTGCTTTCTGTTCTCCTGTGTGAAGAGCATCTGAGACCCATCTTTTATCCAGAAATTGATTTTCTTTTCATTTTTTTTTTTAATGGGAAGAAAGGCAGTTGCAATTTTATCCTTTCCTTTCTGTCATTATTCCTTGAATGCAGTCCTCCAGTCTGGTTCTGAAAGGTGCTTGATAACCCTGATTTTTTTCCCCTAAATTACCAGGTTATTAATGATCAGCTTTGTATCCAAGTAAGGAGTGCAGATAGGTATACTTACTTAGCAGCCTGTTCAAATCCAATGTCTACATCTCCTTTAGGGCCCCAATCTCAATGCAAGTAAAGTCAATTGAAAATCTTCAGTGAGGAAGGACAAAGTTCTAAATTGTCCTGTTTCTCTTAGTTATGGTTTTGTCTGAAAAGGCTCCTTTTTGAAAAAACAGTCCAGCTTTCTGCTTGAAAAGCATGGTTATAGGAAATGTATTATTTGCACTTTAAAAGACATAGGGGAGCAGAAATGGAAAGACATTTTTTGTCCTCTGAACAAGAAAAGGTTATATGTCAGTATTAGTGCATTTTGCAGTTTGCAAAAATGTATATTTTGTCTCAGTAACAAAATCTTTCCTTAGCATCTGACTCTGAAATAGGTATGTACCATGTCTGTACTGCTGTGTATATTTATGCTAATGTTAATTGAACAGACCGCCGTTGAGCCATTTTTTAAATGTAAGGATGCCTTCATCGAAATGCACTGAAAACATATTGAAGTTCCAGCCTTATATTTTTATAAAGATAAATAAAGTAGACCAGAATGATACAAATATTTTACTGAAGTAGCTTTTACAGAGCGTTCCAAATATTTTCCATTTTCTAGCTGACTAGGAAAAAAAAAAAAAAAAA
>KZ505889.1:249851-381498 GCA_002844005.1 Limosa lapponica baueri
TCAGATATACAAAAATGAAGAAACATTTCTGTGGAATAATTTATGTCAAATTTGTCTCTTATTCCCATGCATGTATGTATTCATGCAACTGCTTTCACTCTTCCAGCAGTTCAGGTTTTTCATAGAATTCTATAATATCTGGGGTCGGAAAGAAAAAATCTTTTTCTAGTCTGCCTGAATAGTCCGTGCTGGATATTGGCTATCATCTTAAAGGTATATAAAGAATTTGATCTATTTTTGCTTATGTTTGTAGATTGATAGCTATCATTGAGTCATCTGTTTGATTTTTAATTCGTTCTGGTTAGCAATGGTAATTATTTCTAGAAATCTAATTAGTGTAACCTTTCTATATCTAACTTTCAACCCAGTTTATCTATAGAGACAAAAAAAAAAACTGTAAAAGGGCATTAGGTCTTTTTTTATATTTTATGCACAGAGGTTTTTTTCACACAGAAGACCCAAAATAACATATATTTTTTATTTTACCCATATTGAGTGAAGAGACATTATGACTGCTTCCTTCCAGGACGACTTGGGTAGTTTCTTCATCCCTCGCTACCTTGATAACTCCTTCTGTGGTTGTGAATCACTGTTGAGTCATTATCGTCATCAGTTATACAGTGCTTTACTGATTTTGTCCAACTAATGCATGGGTTTTCTGCATCCTTTCTGTGCAAGGCTGAGGTAGCTAATCATTAAAACACCCTCAGAGTACATAAATAACACAGGTATCAACCTTGTAATTGTTTCAGGAAAGAGTGAGATGTCCTGTAATAATGTGAGAGGGATGCAGAAGTTAAACTGAAGGGAATCTGTTTTAAGAATTTGTCTGACTTCTATGTTCTAACATGTCTGTTTAGTCTTCTACTTACCTACCCAAATTTTTGCAAATACCTTCCAAAAATAATGGTTTGTGAAATAATAAATAAGTAAATAACGCTCATCTGATTATAGTATTTTAGGATACTATTTAATGATATGGAGGGATAATTTTCCCAAAATCTCATTCTTAAGCATGTGCTTAATGCTTAACTTCAGACTATTGAAGTAAATAGTGCATATGCACTGCTAAATAAACACGGACTTTTGGACAATCTTGTTACAGAACAAATGGACAAATAATTATCTTATTTCACTTTTCTCCTCATGCAGCACTGCTTTGCTCAGTACTTTCTCCATTACTCTGTAACGGTTTGTTTCAGACTGTTTTGTGTTCTCCAGTTGATTCCTTTTTGCAATACAAAGGAATAGTTAAGGCTATATCGGTGTAGGATACAACTGTATTTTCAGGACTTGAATTGACTGATGTAGAGAATTTCAAAAGGAATTCATTTCCAAATTATTCCACCCACATTTTCCTTGTTTTACAAAAACACATAAGATAAAAAGAGAATCTTTATGTTTTCTTGACCTTTATCTAAACAAGGCAAAGCATTTGACATATGTACTGAAATGAAAATGCAGATGAAATCTGAAATTCTTTTCTTCTCACTACACTCCATCTGGACATAACATCATGTGTAGTTTCAACATAAAATTTGCTTGAGAAGCAAATTCAGACTCAAACCTTTGCCTATATATACGTACATACACAAAAGAATAAATAAGCTCAGCATAAGAAAATAGTCCTACCCTTTAAAAATTCTATTTAAATTTACTTTTGTTAAAGATGCCATTCTCTGTAATAGAAAATGGATAAATTAGTGGTGCTTATTTCCAGTGCAACATGGGTAATTGTGTCTCTTAATTCTGTAATCTCTATTTTTAAAAATATGAACAAATGATCACATAGGTCCAGAAGCACCAGCCATTACAGAGAAAACTTCCATTGCTTTATGACTTCAAAACTTCTAAAACAGATTAACCTATTACCCAACAGTGAAAGGGCTGTTTCATGAAAATACTTACATGGTCTCCTTCATTCAAAACTTATTCTACCAAACAGCTCAATTCAACGATGTCACTGTTTGCACAGTTATCTTCAAAGCTGATCCTCCACTCAAACAAGAAGCCTATTTCAAATTTAAAGTATACAATATTCCCATTAAAATTCATTGAATTGGGCTTATCTATATGGTTCTGAACATTTGGCATTTTAAATAATATAGTAACCTCCACAAAAGGCAAGACAGATGAAGAGTAATGCCAAAATGTCAAGATTATGCTGCTTCTTCCACTCTGTCATCAAATACTGTAGACAAGGCACTGCAAAGAGCCACACAACATGAGAAAACCACAGAAATACAAATATAGGCAATAATTCAGAATCTATGAGATGCTTATTCTGTTGACATATATATGGTAATATCCATATAGAAACACTGTTAATGTCTTACTAATTTTTCTTAGTAAAATTTTACCTTTTATTCATGCTATTTCAGATAGCCCCTGAAGTGCATCTCGGAGTGAATTTCTGGTTCTCCCCAGATCTGTGTATTGAGATGGAAGTATAAGTTTATCCTTCTCTCACATCATCTCCTAACCCTACAGCTCCTAGATATCACCAGGGATTTCTGCAGTACATCTAACTTATTTGCAGCAACCAAATAATGACTTCAAAGCCATATTTATAATTTTTTTAGGGCAAAAGCATGTCAGAGGAGAGAGACATAGTCTTATGTTCTATGTTTTAGTTCTATGGTTTCCTCAACCTGGACCTAAGAATGAGCAGTGCCTTTGGAAACGCTTTGCCCTCCTAGTCCATTTGTCCCTTTGCCAAGCTGCCAATCCAGATTGCCTTCAACAGGGCTTCTCCTCTCATCTCAAAGTTCCTCTAATTTGAACAGTTCGTTGTCCGAGCTTGACTAGGCAAGTTTGTATCCTCCTTGGATATCTCTCAGTTGGCAATGCTGGAGTCTCTTCTTGCTATTGCATTGTCACCCTGCTCGGTTTTTCAATCACTTCCAGTACAGGCTTGGTCCACAAAACTCAATATACAGTAACTTATTTCACTGATCTGGACAAGTACAATTTTCATAAAATTCTTGCATCTAGCATTCATTACAGTACTAGATGTCAGCTCCAGTGTCACAGATGTACTCCTCAATGACGTGTTATGGTGCTCCAGCCTTGTACTTTAAAAAGCTTTATTCGGTTTGTAAATATTTATTCAGTGATCAAAGTCTGAAAGTAGCTTTCCTTTCTGATTTTGGGGTTATTTTTTCCCTGTCTAAAGAAGGTTTCACAGTGAAATGCCACTTCTAATCTGATTTTCTGTGTCTAGAGTATATTTTATTAACCCTTTTTTATTTTCTTCAGTGATAGATTAGTAAATTCCAAAGTAGCTTAGAAACATTGCTTAGTGACCTTTTTGTTCTTTGCATTTTTTGAGGAGAAATCAACAAAAGACAACAATAGTAACCTTTCCATATTCATTACCATAAGCTGCACTGACCTTAAGAAGCAGTCTTACGATTCCACACTTGTATACAGGGTAAGGCTGCTGTGCTGGCTTCAAGAACTTGACAATTTTTCTCTTCTTAGTGCTGTGAGGGACAAAGAAATTAGGTATATTATAATACCTGTGAATTTGCACAGGATGGAATGACAAGGTGAATCTCCCAAAGCTTTTATTGTAAGAGTAACCTTATGTGAATATTTCCTCAAAAATGAACTTCTAGGTGCTATTTAAAGGTGTCTTAGAAATCTAGTAAGAACAGGATCATTTTCATTATTGGTTTTGATTTATTTAAAATAGGTTTATTGTTATTTGTATTTCATTTTTGAGAGAATGAAAATGACTTTAAAAATATTCTTTTCTTCCTCTGCTGTGAATAGGAGAATAGGCCAAATGAGGGGTATTGGTATTTGGGGGGCAAAGGAAAAATAAAAGTATGTGTAAGCTCAGCATTGATGAACCTACTTTATTGGATTAAGCTTGATTTCTGGAGTTTCTTGATATTTGATCTTGATAGCTTAATTAGTGTTGTTGTTAAATTCCATATTGTTTTCCGGGACATTTTCTGAAAGAAAAAAGGAGGGCAGAAAATAAAAACTACTATGAGTATCTTGTGGGCTTACCTGGTGAAATCAAAATGATTTCTAAATCATAAAGAATTAGGTGATGATAAAGCTATTGTATTCTACATTGAGCAGCCCTGTGGTTTTAAGAATATATTAGATGGTGATAACTTAAGGCAAAGTTGTCAAAAAAAGACAAACCTATACTCTGGCAAAACTCTGAACTCAATGTCCTCTCTGTCCTGAGTAACCTGAAAAATTACTAGGTATCTCTTTTGCTGCCTACCTACATACCATCCCTTTCTAGATTATTAATGAATCTATTAAATAGCCAGGGACCTAAAAAGTAACCATGAGATGCCCTGTCATTAACCTTTCACCATGCTAAAAATGCACCATTTAATCATACTCTTTGTTTCTTCTCTTCTGGCCATTTTTTGGTCTGTGGCAGTGTTTTCCTCTTTACTTTATAACTCTTTACCTATATTCATGTCTTATAAGGGACCTTGAAAATTCATTTTGGCAATCTGAATAAAGTATGTCAAAAGGTTCTTCTTTATTGTCTATTTTATCAAAATATCACAAGGTTTATAAGACTGTAGCTCTAAGACATGTTTTCTTCAGCACTAAGCCAAAGATTTTGCTTGTTTTTTTCTATTATGCCACTGTCTCTGCCTCCTCCACAGTAAGCGCTATGGGAGCTGGCTTATAAAGTCTGATTTTTAAATATATTATATAATATAATTTTTAAGGAAAATTATTTTACTTGTAATCTAATTTAGAGACTAATTCTCAAACAATTATGGTGGCATAGTTCTTTTAAGGGAATTACAAAATATGTGAAGGGAGTGAAAACCGGGGGTGGGGTGCATTGAAAATGTTTTTTCTAGAAAATAACACATAAAGCTAGAGTCTTAAGAGACAAGACTTTGTGTTTCTTCACAGAAACAGCACTGATTAGCCCCTCTGTTATCATATTCCAAGTGCTCTGTTTTTCTGTTTTGAACTGTCGTTTACATCCACTGGTCAGTAATTCCCTAGAGTCATTCTATGGCTCTGGATTGATTTTAAATATAGCTGCAGTGTGCTGCGTGCATCAGAAACAGCAAAGAGAGGGTGTGTTATAAATATTTCAGGTAACTTATAGATGAGCTTTTTTAGAAGATCTGGACGCTTGCTAGCATCCAGAATGCCTGGAACCTCCATTTTGATAGTATTTCATCTTAATTAGCAGAAAGGAGCAAGGGTCTCCTGTTTCACTGAAGCAAAGGATCATTTTGCTTATCAGGTGGACCTTTCTCTTCCTTAACTGCTTCATTAACCTTTGATAGTCTTGAGCAAATTTTTGTCACTGTCCTCATTTTGATGTCCTCGAAGTATCTCCGTTTGGTTTTCATTTCAGAGTAGTTTTAGACTCTCAGATTTTACTCTTTCAGAGTGTTGGCTGTGGCTTATACTTCCATTGGGACTCTACCAAACACTTTAGTTCCAAATTTTAATTAATTTTCATCTAACTTAACTGGTCTTGTGGATTAAGAGTTTATTCTTACCTTCCTGCTTTCTTTATCATGCATTTTGATACTCTCTTAATTTTTCTCTGAGTAGCACCATTCCTTCCTGTGGATTTTATTTCATTTCTGTTTTTCAAATTCTTATAAGCCTTTGGGCTGTCCTTCCTCCAAAATGTCAATAACAGTAGTGGCACTTCTTTGCTACAAATACCCTAAAGACTTTCTGGAATGGGATTGTCTGTGGTAGGACCATAGGATCAGCAAATCGCTATCATTAGCAATGCTACATCTTTAACTTCTCAGATTTAAAAAAATAAACTCTCCTTTGCCTTTTTTTTTTTTCTGGTGGAAGAAGAGAAAAAAAAAATCCGTCTGAGAAGTAATTCTAGCTTTACAATATTATTTTCCACTAAGAAGCAAAAGTGCAGAACAATAATGCTAAGCCTTGGATTCTATTTGATCGAGGAAATCCCATATCCTACCCCAATTGCACTAAGACACATTCTCTTCTGTGTACTGGAGCAATATAAGCAGCCCGTCGTCACCAGAGGATGTAATAATAGTGTCACCCCTTGAGGTTCATCTGAGTGAACTCTAGTTAGAAATTAGTAGTCCCTCTGTAGTCAAAGCAATGGAAGCACCTCCAAAGAACAATTCACAAATTCAGCTTTACCATTCATATATTCTGCTTTAGTCGTTTATTTTAAACACTGCTTCTGTAGCTGCCTGCCTGCCTCCAGCAACTGTAGGGAGAGCCTAAATAACAGACACGTAGGTGGCAAAGTTAGGTGTAATCAGTCCTGCTGTTACCATCATTTTGGGATTCAGTAAAACCTGCAACTCCCAGTCCCACCACTGGCCCCTTGGGCAGTTCCTGCTTTGTCCATGGCTTCTGTGGCAGAAGGGAAGAGGGTCGGGATTTTCCCTTTAGATGTTTTATGCTATATATCTAAAAAGGTCATGATGTTATATCTGTTTCTTAAATTTTTTTTTTCTAGATATCTATAAAGGTCACGTTTCACCACAGCCTGAGGTGTCTGTCCCAACTAGGGAACTGTGTGAGCCTGTTTCTATTCCCAATCTGTCATAAAATATATGCTAAAGCATAAATTGTGTACTTAGTTACATTAATGTAAACTCTGTTGTTCTGAAAACTTTATTGCATCCAGTTGTTTCCAAACCGTTGATAGGTGTTAGTGAAAGCTGGTGGCTTTCACTGTTTTGGGGTTTTCTCTCTTAAAATCTTGTGACTATTTGATAATTTCAGGTTGGTTTTTGGTTTGGTTTGGTTTTTGCTGTTGTTGTTGGGTTTTTCCCAGGAAAAATGTCTCCAGTTATTGAGGTTTCTTGCAAATAAATGCTTGCAGCATTTTGAATTCCATAGATTTTAGATACTCAGCCATCAGCTATGCCAGTGGTTTTTTAAAGATTCTGGGTTTAGAAATGGTAAAACCAAAATTTCTAGCTGGGGTCTGGGTCTCATTTTTCTGCCCTTCATAAAAACATTTAATGAATCCATGTTAATGGTGCTTTTGGAAAGACATGTGTAAAGCGTCATGACTGCTCATGTTCTGGTTCTTGAGAAGTCGCCTCATGCTACATCTACACGAGATGTGAGAAAACTGCTGTTTTCTTGTTATCATTGCCATCATGGAGGATGTTAGCTTTTGCTACATCAAATTTCAGACTTTCCTTTTGTTTGGGTTTCTATGCATGGTATGAATAGAAATGTAACTGCAACTTCTCAGTTATACAACCTAACTTCCATTTGAGAGGAAAAAAATCATTATAGTTACCCCCTGGTAGTAACTCTATCATATTTTGTGGCATTGAGAATGTACTTATAAAGCCCAATGAACTCTCACTGTAAAGGGCTAGTGCTGTAGTTCCAGTAGCTGAATTTTATCAAATGCAAGGAGGAGCAGCGGCAAGCTCTGAGAGAGTAATTGCAAACAGTAGATCTTTCCCTTGATTTGATAGTATGGATTGGATAATTTTCCAAATCACTAATTCCTCAGTACAGCATACAGCACAGGTGGCTGCTGATAACTTAAGCCTGCAAAGAGTCACAAAGCTGACTTGTTTGCGGCATTGCTGCTGCTGCATATGTCGGTATAAAAAACACAGGAATGCTCCTAAGGAGGAGAAAGAATGAGAAATGATAACATTAAATCAATAATCTTTATTTGACTCCTTTTATCTTTGTTCAGCTCAGTAGCACAAGAAAATGAAAGCAATGGGTTTTGTGAGAAATTTGGATAGCAGAGAGCGCTCAGCCACCATGAAAGCAATTTCATATCTGGAGATGAGCTGTGAAAGCAGCTTTTCTGTTTATTTGAGGGATAGGGCAGAGAGGCCCAATACGATCAGAAGCAGTTTGAAAACAGCAGAGAGGAGTAGCTGCACGTTTCTCTCTAAGTGTCTTAAATCTCTTTCAGATTAGGAAACCGATCTCATGAGGAGGCATTAAATATGGCACACATCTTCAACCTGCTAAATGGTGGTAGCACTGCCATCATTAGCTACAAGTTTATTTTGGTAGCATGCAGAGATCAGATTGTATAATTACTGCACTGGCTCTTGCAATATGTTATTGGCTCAAACCTTGGCAGACACACAGTAGCTGAGCAGACTGATCAGGTTCAGCCCCAAATAGTCTGATTTTTCAGGATATGCAAGCCATATGACACACAAACCCCAAGAGTTTTAAAACTTTTTACAAATGTCAGATACGAAAGGAAAGATTTTTTTTTTTGCTCTCTCTCCCACCACAACACCCTTCTCTCCTTCTTCACTGTAGAGCAAATACCTGAGTATTACCACCCCCAGAACAAGCGTTTTTAAATAGAATTTGGAATTCACACTCTAGACACATTATTATCATTAGGTCTATGGTCATCGTTAAATGGATGACAGCAGTTTATGGGCTGGATATTTGCATGTGGATAAGGAATGCCTGTAGTACTTTTTGACCACTACTTAAAATCTTCCTGTTGCAATATGGTCATGTATTATTCTAAAGGGAAGTGGAAAAGGCCAAAGTAAAAACTCCTACCAGCTGAGACTATTTAACCTACCATCTGTTTCTGAACTGCGGACTAGCCTCTAGTTACCGAGGAAGCTGCCATCCGGTTAACCTTACTGAGCAACATGTTTCTGGACTTCTACTAATAGAGGTAGAACAGGAAGAAATGCATAGATTTTAACTTCTATGCTCCTTTTCATTGAGAGCTTGTAGTCCAGAGTGCCCTCATGAAAGTAAAATTGCAGCAGCAGCACTTCTGAGGTTTTCTCGTGGTGCTGTGTATTGCGGATTCCATGCAAGTATTAAATGTGTTGTATTATGATGTCAAGCACGTGGGAAGACTGTACATCCAAAGCAGGCTTGTTCTGAGCTGGTAAGATTATTTCTTATAGTTGTAGTATTAGCAAATTTTTCAAACGTCGGTTTTGTTTAGCAGCTTTGCTCCTACATTACTTTGCTTTCCAGTTAATTTATTGGCTCTGAGAGACCTGTGGCTTGGATTTGATCTCCCCAGACAGTGCTAACTAAACATCATCATAGACGGTTTGCAAATGGAAAGGGGACCTTATGAGTTGAAATAAATATTCCTAGTAATTCTGTAGGTGGCACTCTTTGCTCTGCATCAGTCTTCAATCCCTGCCTTTATACAGTGCTAGTTGTTTTCTATACAAGATACCAGGACCGGTATCTTTGTTTACATCCAATTTCAGAAGGCGGACTCTATGCAAATGATACTTTTAGAGTCAACTATATAATCTCTACTTGCTGCCCTAGCAAGCAGAGATTATTTCTGTGTGCTCCTAAACTCTGAATGGCTGCTGGTGGTGGCAATATTCATTACTGCATTATTTCTTTCGTGATAATGGGTACACACGCAGTTTTACTGAACATAAAAACTGGTGGGTTAATTATGACTTGTTATGATTATTAACAGGAGCTCTGGGTTGAGTTCTGCTATTTTGGCTCATACCAAGCAGTACCTGTAGCTGGAATAACCCTGTTGATGTCAGTGAGCTTATTCAGAAAGGATGGTTCAGCCTGGTGGGAGCGAGGATGGCTGACTCTGCTCGAGTGCTAGTAGGCTGTCAGCTCTGAGAAGTTAAATCTTTTCACAGACTTGAGCAGTTTCCCAGGCTGAACAAGGAGAGGGATGTCTCTACTCACAACTGAGCATTGTCAGACCACACATGACAGAGTAACAGCTGCATCATGCTTGCTGTTTCCAAGAAAGAATAATCTTTAAAAGAAGTCTTGTCTTTTCATTGACACCTTGCTCAGATTATGGGTAGAAAGAGGCTGGAGACAGCATTCCCTTTATAAAAAAAAAATAATAAATAGATGAGTTGGGAATGAGACAATTTCTTCCCCTGCTCACGGCTCAGTCCTCCTTGCAACACAAAACCCCTTGTTTGCGAAGTTCCTGGGGAGTGAATTCTGACATTTCAGCCCACTTACCACATCTGAGATACAAGACCTTAACTATCTAGCCTTAGTTGAAGGGAATGCCTGAAAGGAGAAACCACGGGTGCATGCCTTCTTGAACTAGTAACAATTTTATCAACTCACTGACTTCAAGAGATGTGAGACACTGGTGCCACCTCAAAGGCTTCCAGCTTGTTAGCCTTTCACACTCCTATTAGGATGGTCCTAGTCTAGCTCATTGGGTAAATTTGGTAATTGTCTTTAAAAGATGTATAGAAATCTGAAAGGTGGCTGTCAGCAGAGCATTAGAAGCTGCAGGCTGATTAGTAAAAGGAGCAGAGGGAAGCTGAACAAAATGAAACCTTTGTCTGCAGCCACAAACCTTTTAAAACTCCTCCCTGGTTTGGGCAGCTTTTAAAGCATTTACTGCAATAATTATGTATACATACTAATGTAAAAGAACTTTCAGAATAGCTATTTCAACCATAGATGCAACAGAGATCTTTAGGTAAATGTGATAACTAAAATTAGATTGCATCTTTCTAAAGAGATAGGCAGGAAAATATGTAAGGGCACAATATGCTGGCCCAAATTATACCTTCATGGAATTGCATTGTGGAGTGAAATAGTCTTATCAAGGATCTCTCACTCCTGAGATGAATCAGATTAATGAGGAAGTAGAGAAAAAAATATTATTTTTTTTTAATTAAACATCCAAATTATTAACAAATGTAGAAATTCAGAATGGAGTTGTAGAAGATACTTGTATAGATCTAATTGGGGAAAATTTGTGGTTTTTTGAAAGTTTTTAGAAGGTAGAAATTTCCTCTTACCTTTACTGAGCAGTTTCCTTGTTACGTTTTCTGCAAAGATGAAAATTAATGTAATGAAGAGTCATATTTATGTTATATGTTCTAGTTTACTGGTTTAAAGCTCTTATGTAATTTGTACAGTCTTTTATTATATTTCAAATATAATAAAAGCTGAAATCTCAGGTGAAATGTTGATTTTTTCTTTCTTAAATAAAGATAATAAGAATATGGATAAAGGTCTGAAATAAACCACTTGTCATTTTGTAGGTTTTACATAATGCTACCTACTGTCCTGATTCAGCCAGTTCCTTCCAGTCTTGTTGATGTTATGTAGTATTTTGCTGGTTAAGAAATTGTACTGAAATAGCTTCTACTTCTAGAACTGTTCCTGGAGAGGCAGGTTTTGGCCCCCAGTATTCTCAGCTAACCGAGGCCGCAGACATGGATTACTGGCTGTACAATATCATTTATTTGATTGCTGATTATAGGATCACTTGTATAAGGCAAATCCAACTTCTGAAGTGAGCCTGAATAAGAGCTACTGAATGCAGGGTCCTGAATACACACACTGAGATCATTGACTATCCTCCTCCTCATAAATGTGCATCCACTTTTTGTGTGGCATGGTCTTGCCTTTAACATAATATGAGATAGCTGGTTTTACTTGCAATGTTGAGAAAATAATATATGAGTACAATGCTTACTGCCTCCACTGAGCTTAGAGATCATTTTAGAAAATTCCTCCTAAGGGCCTCGAGAGCCTAGCCTATCTTTTAATCACAGGATTCAAGAACAATAAGATTATAGTTAGACCAAATAAGAACTAATGCAAAAGGTTTGGCTTCATGCTGGTGGGTGTACTCCTCACCCTCTGGACATTTGCAGGAAGAGTTTCTAAGTGGAACGTGAGTGACCTTGTCCTCATGCATCCCCAGTCTCCTTCGAGCCAGGCTTTAGATGGGAGTGGTCAGGATGCTTTTCTTCCAGGAGATGATGGCTTCACATAGCCCCTGGGGAATCATTGTCAGCCTTCACAGCCATATGAACCACAGGTAACTATTTTTCTTGGAGTGGCTCTCCTTTTTCCTCCTAAGTGCTTGGGAGCCCAGCTGTACGCCTGCCAAGACCCACCTGCATGGGGTTTTGGCTCCACTCTTGGCAACTCAGCTAAGCTGGTTAAAGTTAAAACTCACAGCAAAAATTTATGCATTCCTCGTCATGCTGACCTCATACCATGGCCAGGCATAAAAACTGTTCCCTTGAGTCTGTGACTGATTCTGGATATCACATCAGCATCTGTCTTCCTGTCTCCTCAATAAATCACAATGCAATTAATAAGAGTCTTTTGGGTTGAGTTGAGAATCAGAAGGTTGCTGGACTGCTTTACCCTGGCCAAACAAGGAAATGGTATAACACATGCAATTTTTTTTCAAAAGGAGTTTAAGAAACAATTCTGAACAAAAAGAAAAACCTACTAAATCTTGGCTGACAACACTTATATCCTTACAGTATTCAAATCGGTTCCTTCATCTGGAGCAAGACATCTGTTAGGACTGGTGCACTGAGAAAGTTTGAGATTATCAGGCATGAAAAATAACATACAATTGGAAGGAGAACCAGATTTGTGAAGTTGATAGGTTTTGTTTACCAAACTACCGTGTTATGTACAAAGAATTTTTTTTAACTTGCTTCTGCATGCTGTGTAATATAACATGACATTTCTGTATATGACAGCAGAAGATTCAGCACTCGAATGTCTCACAGCATGACTCAACACCTCCTGACAACTCAGCAAATAACTAAAAAAATTATCTTTAATCAATTCCTTTACCCAGTTGCAATCATATAGAATTACCCATTAGTCTCAATTGGGATCACACAAAATCACTCCAAGTCTTTCATGACTTCATACTCAGCTTTTCCACTAGAAAAAAATCATATGCAGCAATGAAAAGGTAAACTCCCTGTGTACACATTGACATAAATGTCAAATTTTAATGATTGCCCTCTTTGAACTTCGGACAACTCATACATACCGTGGGATCCTGCATAGGAAACACTAAATGTCATCAAGACAGTGCATGAGATGTAATATATTATAATAAAAGGCCAAATGACTTGAAAGTCAGGTTTTCTTGCATTTTTTATGGAAGAAAAATTGACCCATTTTTGTGAAAGATGTCACTAAGTCATAGTATAATTTTTGTTGCAAAATTGAAGTCAGTGACCGAGACTTGTGTTCTTAGAGACAGCTAGACACTTTTGGAAATGCTTCTCCTAATTAAAAGATACTGGCTGATTCAACCAAAAATGCTTTCATCTTTCATCCTGTAGAAATTGGTACATGGCCATGAAAACTGATTTTTTTTTTCCTCTTTCTCTCTGAGCTTTTGCAGACTTCAGCTGCAGTATGGAAACAGACTATATTTTTGGCTGAGCAGAGGCCCTTCTGTTGAAAATATCTTTGATGTCTAGGAAAGGATAGTGGATGCGTCTCTGCGTTTGACATTTTTATTGAAATTAAATAAAAGAAATTCTTTATTTCACTGCCTATGATTTTTATATATATATATAAAGGTATGTATGTATTTGGCAAAGAATGAGGAACTAAAAGACAAAGGGAATCCTTTGAATTTTAATTTTTTCCTATCTTTAATGATTATCATTAATGTTTTCATGCAGAGCACCTCACTCTAAGAAAATACATGGTAATACTTAGTGTAAGCCAAGAAGCTAATCTAATATGCCATTTATTTTACATTACCAAAAAGATTGAAAAGTGAAAATGGGAATGAAACATAAATAAATCTAAATTTTGCATTAGATCAATCCCTGGACATCACTAAATATATTAATTGATGTTTCTGTTGTAGTAGAATCAGTTATCCTCCTAAGGCTGTATTTTTTTTTTCTTGAAGTCAGCACTTTCACGAAGTCAGGGCTAATTTAATTTATGTAGAAATGCATAAGAAGCAAGATTTTGGGATTTGAAGATACCCCCCCCCCTTTGTTTCACATACTGTGAGTACACAAGCATCTCTGGCTACAAGGGAAAAAGGAGGAGGGATCAAATGCAATATTAATACTTTCTGAATTTCTTGTCATGAAATTCACAGCAGAATGCAGCAAATTGGCCATGAACATTGGAAAATTGTGTGCAGGATGCTCATTTTTGGGGTTTGCCCTCTGTTTTAGAAGTAATATATATGAAATTGCTGTGGAAGGAGAAGACGAAAGAATGTGACACAGAACAGCAGGGAGCCTGTTTAAAAACACAGTTCAAGCCTCCCACGGTGGTACGTTTTAGCTGTGCAGGGAGAGGAAGCCTCCTATAGCCTTTCCTCATGAATCCAAGCAACAAAAAGGGCATGACAGAACCGCAGGCTTGATTTCAGTGCCAAGGGCTCAGCAGAAGCAGATCTCTTGGCTTGGTACCCTTCTCCTTGACAGGAGCAAATCGAGTTATCCTGACTTCCCTGCGGGGGAGACAAGCTCCAGAACTGTACAGGCTGGTCTTGCAGCAGCAGCTGAGCACTTGGAGTAAATTAGGATGTCGGGTCGTACCAGTGACTTCCTATCATGCCGCCAGCCCTGGTGGGGAGAGTGCCCAAAGGCAGGATGCTGGAAGAGGGGAGGTGGGGACGGTGCTTTTGAGGACCAAGCAGGAGTGAAAGAAAAGTAGGGAAGCCAAAATCTCCTGAAGGATGTCTTGATGTGTTGTGATTTTCTTCAATCTCTTGCCCCATTCCTTAGACTTAATTATTCTTCATCTGCCACTTTTTGATTGTTATTTGCCAGTATTGGTAGCATATGTGGAACCGGTAGCATATGTGGGACACCAGAGATAGCTGTGCAGCGTATACAATTCTCATAGGCGTATACTGATACCCTGTATCATAGGCTCTGCTAATGGGCAAGCCAAACTTCACACTAAATAATGGTAAATGATTTTGACAGGAGTGGGAAAACAGATGCTGGTTTCAGAACCAGCCCCTATGACTGGTTTCTTTATCATTTCCTATTGCTGAAAACTTCACCATAGAACAAACTCTTGAGGAAAGTAATGCTTGCAAAACCAAGATAATTCTTCTCAATTTTTGCTCATTAAAGTTTTCTGGTAATAATTGCCTGTCCATATTATCTGGAAGTAAATTAGCTATCATCAGGATTGACAAAGTGCTGTGGATTATCCGTAGGTTCATTCTGTTCATGTTCCTATTCAGGGTCAGTTCAGTTCAGATGGTCTATACAGATGGTACCGTTTACTTTTTAAGAAACAGCCAACACAAAAGGAGAATGTTAAACAAATTCCAGAATTAAAAATCCTTGCACACATATTGTCGTGTGAGACTACTCTGTTCATATTCAGCTTGATAGTCTCACAGTTCTTTTAATGAAAAGAAAAGCTTACATTCTGAATAGCTTCTGTTTCAAAAGAACCCTTCCTCCCCGAAATATAGCAAATATACTTAATCAAACACAGAAATATAGGCAGAGAATTTCAAAGATTCCTACAGTGGAGGGTAATAGGTATTTAGGAAGATACAGTTAGCCCTCCAGAATAGTTAAGCAGTTTAGGGGAGGAATCAGGTGTGTAGAATGCAATTAAACCAAATTGGTTCAGCAGAAATTCAGAGGCCAAGGTCTCCAGTATTAGAAAAAAATACGCAGGGTTACTCATCACAATGATCAGGAGCTTTCACACCTAGTGTGAGAGATGACACTTCCATTGATGTACTCTTTGTTAGCATTTTCCTGAGGCATTGACTTCAGGGACAGTTATCTGTTATTTTTGGCAACATTATGTGTTTTTCTCTAAGTTATACTACTCAAGCGTCTCCACTTTTGCGCATCCTTATCTGAAGAAATCCATTTTCAGGTTCTTTTTATAGGGAAGTAAACTGCTCACCTTGGTGTTAATCTCTAAGTTCTAAAATTTAGCATACATTTAAGATAAATTGCAAATTAAATCATTCTGCAGTTATACTACAGTTCCCTAGTAGGAATTGCTATTTTTTCCTAATACTTTACCATTTTAATTGCAGGTAAATGGCTTGGCCTAATGCATCTCAGGAAAGTATAGCCCTATTTTCAAACAGTATGGTTAAATATTAATGATGGAAAGTACACAAAAGCTAGTACAAAACAGTGAATAAAAATTATTCTTTCAATTCTACTTTCTGATACTGGGCTTTTAAAAATATTTCAATTCATTCAGACCATCCTCCACATTAAGAATTGCTGCTTAATGTTGCTATGTAGACTTCAGGTAAGAATGGAAATCCACTGTCATTTTGCACTGAGTATCAGCTTTAGCATTAAAAGGTGTGGAGAGCTGAACTTTCTGATTGTCATGCAGGCTTAATTCATGCGTGAAATGACTGTGCTTGCTGGTATTGTAGGACTATATGCATATTGAGATCCTCCTAGTGCTGTCTATACCTGCACCTTGATCCACAGCACTGCTTTTTGTACTCCAGCAGACCAAGGCTGCAGCCACAGTGGGGCCAAGAGATGCAGGTGTATGGGATGATGGTAGTCCTTGAATTCAGGAGCTTTTGTGTCTAACTAGAATAGAGAAACAAAAAGTGAGCAAACAAATAAACAAATGTCCTCACTATGCTGATAGGAAGCAGAGCTATGCAGAGGCTGTGTCTAGACTTCAAAGTAGTGCAGGCTGCTCCCCTCCCCTAGTTTTCAGATTTGAGTTGTAATCTGAATATGTGATAGCTCTTTTCTACACCAAATTTGTGGGTTTCCTTCCCTTGGAAACCGAGACATCCTTGTGAGCTGGTGAATACCCATGGCTCATTTTATCAAATGGACTCAAATCTCCCCAGTGCAGTGTTTTCTCTTCGCGTGTATTTAAAATAATGTGACAGCTTGTGCTAAGGAGCTCAGGCACTTGCACATCAGGACTTTCTATATATCACTCCAGACATTTATCAGATTGTAGCACTATTCTAGGAAACATATCTTAAGAAATTGCTTTAGCAAAAACAAAAATTAATTGTTTTGCTGAGATAGGTTGATGATTTGCTGTGTCTGCCAGTACCTCTGATGGTTTCCCAAGTCAAGAAGTTGCCTAAAGGAATGGTTCACAGTATGTCTTTCATAAGACTGATGTCCATACACTGGAATTTTATATTTGCTCATTGCAAATGCTACCTTGTTCCTTGTTGACTGGAATGGAAGTTTCCCAAATGCTCTCTGTCCTGCTCGGCAGTCAGATTGAAGTCAGAGGTAGGTGTGAACCCCTACAGCCTGCTCACCTGTGGGGGGACGGCAATTTCCCCTCCTTACTCCACAAGAATAAGTAGCTTCTGTTGAAAGTGGTGGTGAAAGGAGCAGCAAGAGCTCTGGTTCCGCCACTGTTCCCGATTTATGCTGCAGTAGTGCACAGGTGTCAGGGCTCTGCTATGCTGTGCAATGCATAAACATGTCACAGCAATGGCTCTCTTGTGCTGTATGCAAAGGCTCTCTCCTTTTTAAAACAAATTCAGTATCAGGGTGTGGGCCTCTTCTGCATTAAATGCTACAAAGCTATTCATCTGCATTAAAGCTTCTCTTGCTGTGCATTTGCTGCCATAATTAATTGTATAGTTTTTTCAGATAACCCTCTACTCTCTACTTCCCTTTTCTTTCTTGCATTTTTGTAAAATCTCCTTGTTGCACCATGTGTTTTGTAAGGTTTTTGCCAAATCATCATCATCAGTATCATTCCTCTTCTACTCTATGAGGTGCATCAGTAAAAATCCTGACAGTATTGTGCAAAGAAACCTTGAGTTTTTCTGTATTCCTCCAACTACTTCCAAAATGTAATTGTAATACTTGTTGGGGACTGTAGTCACAAACTGGTAACAGAAAACAAAAAAAAAATTTAAGTTGTCATGTTTTAAGCCCACGATGTATCTATATTTATAATCGATAAATATTGAATTGCTTTATGTAATGTCTTCCTGATCATCTATGAGTACCATGTCTACCTTTACTCACTGCTTATTTAACATATATCTTCTGGTTTGGTGTGATCCAAAATAGGCGCAGTCATAAACTACTTTACAGAGGCAAGTAGTGTGGGGGCTGAATCTTCACATAGTATAAATTACCACAACTTAAAACTCAGACTTCAATAAGTCCGTGGCAATTTATGCCACCTAGAGTTTGGAATGAGCAATTTGCACCCCTGCTTGGTCCGAAGGTCCAAGTTACAGTTTTTATTCTGCTCTGATCAGGAAAGCTAAGAATGAAAATATGAAATATTAGGAATGTTTAATTTATTCAGCATGTAGATTTAGGGTTGCTAGTTTTTTATGAATAAATTCTTAAATATTTTTTCCTCTTCTGGCTAATCTTCTCTAGGCCAAACACTGGAATTCATCAAGAGAGGACACTTTTAATCTCTTATTTGCTTTTCTTTTCTTCTCATGCTCTAAGTAAAAGTTACTTTTATTTCCCTTAGTGATTGAAATCATTTTCTTTGCTGTACTAAATTGGTTTTGTATTTCATAATTTGCATGCAAATCTAGTGAAAATACTTTGACAAATTATAAACCTCATGAATGAAACTGCTTTAAGCTTTAGAAAGCAGGCATGCTGTCCTGAAATTTTGAAGTTACATATTTTCATTCTCGCAGGCAATCGAATTTAAAATGTACCTTAAAGCCTATCTTCTCTCCCAGTGTAACACCTGAACTTAATGCTGAAATGGGCTGGCTCAGTTCATTATAGGAAACTTGCATTTTAACTTGATTCCATTATGTGCTGATATATGATCTTCTGTGTGGCTTGTAATATATTTTGGCAAAGCTCGTGTCAGTTATAGCAGGTATCAGAAAATAGAAGGCTGCAAACCAGGGTGAAAGGTAAAACAAGGCATTCAGCAGTAATCTTTCCCACAACTTAATATGCAGATTTTATAAGCGAAGTCATGACCCCGTCACAATATTCATTTCTTTCATGGCTTTCATTTAATAGGGAAGTTAGTAACAAAATAGGACTTCCCTGCACTGTGATTTTCTTATCATAACTCCAAGCTTTAATGAATTGCTAAAGTACTCCTAGTTACTTTCTTCTTCCAGCTGAATCTGTTTTTCCTAATAGGAAAGACCAATTGTCCCCATTTTTGAATATGTGTGAGTACAGGTGGGCAGCCTCCGTGCAGGTACAACAATCAGCCAGATCATACCTCTGGTTCACCCGGTCACACGTCCCGTCCTGGATTTGGCAGACATGGTGATGGAGTTGCCCAGCTGAGATAAGCAGTGAGGTAAAAGCCAAGTTCCAGGGCAGAAATTAGCCTGCCCAGCCTATCTCATGGACCAACTAAGTTTTAACATCCTCTGAGCTCATGAACTGAGAAGTGGATGTGCATTGGCATTGGCCACCTTGAGTATTGGCTGCTCAGCCATGCTCTTCCTGAACAAATGACTAAGACAGTGAGGTCCTGTCCAGACACCAATTGGGTAATTTGTCCCCAAAGGAACGTCTACATTTTGTAGATCTAGGCAAGGCAGGCTTGTTTCCAGGACCAAGCAGGACAAGCTTGGATGCAGCCTTTCCAAAGAGTGGAGACATATCTATCTGGATGTTCATTCCAAGCCACATCAATCTGGATGTTCATTCTCAAATCCAAGGTGTTAACCTTTATCAGATTCCACCTTTTCTACATCTGTATGAAACATGGGTTTAGATTCAAACTCCCTTTCACCTGTGGCCTAGGTTAGAAATGAGAGAGGTGATAGATGCCTGGATTCTTCTCTTCTTCACATAAAACCTACAGCATACATTCAAATGCTTCTTAGAAGCAGACAACACAACTCCAAATCTACATGAAAGAACAAAATCAAGCCCACACAGAAACTAAGTAATGCCAGGACTAAGGCTGCTTCTGCAAAACTTAATTCAGCCCCTTTGCAGACATTCTGGTGTTCTTTTAAAAATGGATCCTGTTTTTTCCACATGACCCTGCTTCATTGGCAGTTAGCTTGTGTTTCTTTCCATCCTCTTCATGTAGCATGTGGCCCCAGGGCTTTCCTTGCCACACATCATTCAAAACCTGCACTGAATACAAAATTATTGGTTGCTTCATTGTTCTCATAGCTATCATACCTGAATGCTTCACACACAGGAATGAAATTACCTGCGTAATGCACTGGCCATTCATGGGTTTGTTATCCCTACTTCACAGGCGATAGAGAGAGGAAGAACAAAATAGTTGACAATGTATCAGCTAATTTCTAAATTAATAGAAATCATACATTAGTCTCTATAATTTTAATCAATCTTTATGTGTATATAAATAGTTTTGATCTACATCAATTGCAGCTATAAGTGTTCAATACCTCAGCTCAATTGTTTTGTATACAGGGCAGAAAATTAGGAACATCAAATTAATGGTCATCTCTGGGAAATGTGAAGTGATTTGTCCAACATCACATAGGAACTCTGTGGCAGATCCAGAAATGGAATTCAGTTCTTCAGTGGCAGCTGCCTTAACCATTAAATCTTATTTTCTCGTTCTGTAGTCCCTTGCTGGTTCGTTATATACCTTCCAGTTCCTAAAACAAATGAGGCAGAGAGAAATGAAAGCCTCATTCACTACATAAACCTGATTCATTCCCAGAATACCATTTCTCAGAATAACATCCACAGTGCACACAAAAAGAGTTGCAGCTATGCCATGGAAAAATAGTCTGTGATCACATAATTGAAGATGGTTTCATAGCAGATATGTTCAAGAGGTCCAAACTGAGTTGCATAAACAATTTTAATCTGGCATTTCCTACCTTCTGAATACTTGAATTTGAATGGGGTCCTTAGTAATTATTTCTGAGAGTTTGAAAAGAAATAGTAAAGCAGAAATTCTGCTCTGTTGAACAATACTGACCTTGAGTTTAGATGATCAGAATTTATACCTTCATCTTTATAGTAGAGACACCTAGCACCTGAGCTCTTAAAGTAAACGTTATTCATAGATGGCTACTTAACTTTTATGAGAATCAATCACTAGAGTGAAAACTCTAGTGGATAAGGTTACTAGGGATCTACTACACAACCTAGTTCTGTGGTTGGATGTATTTATTGGTTAGCAGGTTGAAAGAACTGATAAAAGGAGAGATGGTAAAAGGAGCGTCCTGTCTAAACACTACAAGTGTTAACCATGTTTGGGAAATAGGAAGAGCTTTGAATTGAGCTGAAGTGCTTTCAGGTTGTTGAAAACCTTCAGAAGGCTGGAATGCAGAGCAGAGTAGATGGAATTGGACAATCAAGTGGGGGTTCCCACTATTATTCTTGCCAAAGGGATCGAGGATCTCTATTTCTTGACCAGAAAATCGGGGGTACTCACTGGCCAAATTTCCCAGGCTACTTCAGTGCATTTTGAAGTTTAACTCCAAGTTCTAGGTGAAATATGCAGCAGCCCACTGCAAGCACGTAGTCCCCGTGGCACAGTGTTTCCCTCCATACTTTGGCTCTTGGCTTTCCGGGGTCATATGACATGGATGTTGACAATTTTTTACTAGTGGGACAGAATATACTGGTGAGTCAAATTTCTCTATGAATTTGTTGCTCTTAAGAAAATCATGGCTGGGTGATGAAGCATATCCCTTTAGTCCCAGATTTGTCTGCCATTTTCCACAGTGCTCTGTGAGCCGTTCTAATGCTGCAGTGTGGAGGCTAAAAGTCAATGAGGAGTCAGGCTTAGGCATGGATAAATCTTTTACCTTCCTAAAGAATTTTGGCTTAGGTTTCTCACTTCACTTGTTAGTACATTTTTCAGTTTCTGGTTTCTTGGTCAGGAGCCAAAATTTCCCCTCCTGTTACTTGCTGCCATAGGGGAAGGGTAATCCCTGTGGCTTTGGCGGGTGCCGATAACTTCTGAAGGGAAGTAGCTTTTGCGGAGGCATATTGTGACAGGGAGTGTTGCTCTATAATTCATTCCTATTCCATTTGCCTATCATAATTCAGCTGTGCAAGACCAGCTCATTTGAAAGAGCCTCTCGTTTGTTAGCTATTAGTGCATGTCAGATCGTAAAAGAAGCTATGGCTTGTTTGCATATTGTATATTTTCCCTCAAACTTACCCAGATTTCTCAGTTTGATTACTGCAGCTGTAGCTCACATGCAAAGAGGATTTCTTTTACATTTTCTGGTAACTCATAATAACCTTATTGGCTTTTTTGAACAGTTTCTCCTGGTTTATGCTTGAGGATTAAAACCACATTAGTGTTGATTTCTGCTGTGCTTTTGATACCTGTTTCTTTGGTTGTAATCCACTCACAGAAATTTTTAGAATGTAAAATAAAATTAGCAAAAACTTATTTTAAACTTTAGTTTAAAAAAATACCATAGCTTCAAGCCTATTTTAGGGCTGGGTTCAGGTCTAATTAGAATTTATTTTTTTTATTTCACTTTAGGATATGTATTATAAATTGTTTATAAATCATGAGGAAAATGAATAGTTTGCATAGAAATTAATTCTGTCCCCCGGGAAGAGGTATCATGGATATGAGACTAAGCCCCTGGCACAGCCCCCAACGCTTGTGTCCACTAAAGTCCTATTTCAAAGATGCTGTGAAAAGAGGTAGATGATGTTCTGGTTGATTTTTCAGGAATAAAATTAATTTTATCTAGGAGTAGGGTTTATCAATCTGAGGTCCACAGATTGCGAAAAAGAAGGAAAAGAAAACACCTTTTCTCACATATAAATAAATAAAAAGTTAGAATAACTCCAGATTCACAGTTTTGCCTATTTTTATTTGTTTTTAAATAAAAATCATTGTGATGATTCTGTACAGGGTGCAACAAGGTACTTTATTCAGAAATTGTTTGAATCATTTCTAAACATATTTAATTCTATTTTAGTATCAAAAGGTTATGAAATACAAGACCAGGAACAGCAGCTGGCAAGACAGGTCATGCAGGCATGTTATCATTAGATCTGCATGAGCCCATGCAGTTGACAATAGAAGCCGTACAGTCAGCCTGTTCCCTTGAGATCAGAATTTGGCCCTGAGAGGTCAACAACAGAAATTGCATTCATCAGCTCCAAAATAATGAGTTTTGTTATTCCACTTCCCTGGCTTTATTATTCCACCTTTCTCTGGCTGGTATCCATGGTAAAGCCTTTTCACCTTTACAGTAATGGTCACCTCAGAGCCTGGTTCTTCCATAAACTTTGTGCTAGTTTACCATGCTATTATTTATAAAGCCTGTAATCCTTCCCGTTGGATTATTGCAGGTTCTAGTCATTGGTTCTCTGGAGGTTTGGTTAGTTTAGTCTGTCATCATGTTCAAAACTGTGGGGAGCACACTGTCATGCAGAAGGTATATTGCTCAAGGCCAAATGCAAATGTTCTGGTTTGCATACACTCCCAAAGGTTTTAATTGCTGGAGCAAGGCCTCACACTTAATAAACAAGTATTGGTGAAGCTCACATGTGGCATAGCTAGTTATGTTACTCTTTGTTGGGGGGAAAAAAAAAGAAGTCTTTTTATTTTCAAACTTTGGAAGAATTCCTTCGGTTCTTTCGGTCTATATTCCTAGGTCTATATTCCTATTTAGTCAGTCTCAGAAGTAATCATAGCTGTTCTCTGTTGTATGTCATACCTTTTGAAAGATTTTATGAGGTGTTTTATATGGCTTTAAAAAACTGAGGGAAACATTTCTCATGGACTATGTGTTTGAAATAATTCAATATTCATAATGAGGATGAGGGTAAGAAATAGTTTAGTAAAATTAGTAAGTATGCTGGGCTGTCCAAGGCTCTATGCAAATCGAGGCTTGATGCCACCACTACGTTTCTTGAGCTTGTAGTGTCAAGAGACTATGAATGGGAATGATTATTATTCAACATTGCAGGTAGAGATACCAAGTTGTTAGCTCAAGGTTATGTGGTTCAATCTGGGGCAGAGCAGGGAATGAGACTCCTGAGAGCTTCTAAATCCAGGTCCACATTTAACCGCCACAGCTCCTTGATATGATACCATGATTGTGGCTGATACATTTTGTCCTGCAATCAAAATGAAGGAATAATTACTCATTTAGAGACCGTTTCCTACAATGATGACTGAATGAAATCAAAGAAGAGACATGCAATAATCCTTAATCCAAGTCCTGGGTTTGAGGAACTCTTTATTCAAGCCACGACGGGTTATGAAAATTAATAAGAAAGCTAATGATAATTATTATTTTTATTTGAGATTAAAAGCCAGAAGTAAATTTTGAATGGTGCTTAGATGTGGTGTTGTGTTTATATCTCTGGAAATTTCTTATCAATTAAAGGTGAGCCCAGAAGTGCACAGAGAAGCAAGACCTTCATTCTCAGCATTCCATTAGGTTGCTAATTAGCCATAATGTTTATGACTTTCTAAAGCAAGTTGCTGGAACGAGCGTAGGGTAACATTCAAGTTCTTTTGTGTCCTGGCAGTTTATAAATTGCAGCTTACAAATTGCAGCTTACTGTAAGGTATATCAAAGTGTAAGACTTCACAGAAGAATGTAATGAATATAATTTACTAAGGAAAAATTCAGATTATAACATATGTATTTTTTCCGTTAAATATACACGTGCCAAATAATTTTTTTCTACTTGTAATTGAGTGGGAAAGGACAGATTTCTGGTTAAATCTATGCAGGGACAGCTTCAGCTGGTATTTATGAAATGGTATTATTTTTTATTTCATCTAACTCTGCATGTTGGGGTGTATTTTTTTAATTTCTCTTGTGACCTCTCCATATTTCTTATATTACCCCTTTTTCTAGTTAAAGAAATACATGCAGGGAGGAGGGGGAGAGCAAAGCATTTCTTAGTCCTGATGTGATAAATTTTAAATTTTTGGAAGTAAATTTATTTTTTAAAATTTTGAAGTGGAATAGATTTTCTTATTTGCACGGGTTGCTCAAAAATTCTAACTTGTTAAAATTCTAACATTGTTAAAAATATCTGGTTTAGTTTTCTGCAATATAAGACTTGGAAAAAACCTTATAGCATAAATTTTATTTAATAAATCAAGCAAGAGCTCCTAGAACAGCTATGTAGCTATTTTTGGTGATGTTTAGTGAAAGGGTGACAGCACTGACCTTTAGAGTGTTCGTCGAGTACGAGCGAAGTGCTTGAACCATTCACTCTAGTGATGTAAAGCTGCCAAGAATATAACCTATGAGAATAGGTCCAAGTACAGTAATGATTCTTTATAGACCTAAGGTTTTTTTTCTAGCATTTTTAATACTGTGTGTGTTCATCCTTTCTTTTTCTATCACGTGTCTACTGATGGTAGAGTTCATGTGTGAGCTGCATTGTAGTATGACAAAATAAAAGCCAAACTGCATGGCAGTACACTAATCTACAGCATGGAGTTGGGCTCATGTAATTTAAATTATGGCCAGAGGTAATAAAAATTCCTATTTCTAGTTTATAAGGGAACAACATGAACCCTAACAGCTGTAGAACAGTTCACAAGAGACAATTTACCCACAGATGTGCTGAGGCTGGTTTATAATGTATGATGGGCTGTCACAGGCTGGACTTCTCATTTTCAGATTGTCTTATTTTTTTTATTGGTAAAATTAACAGTAGATAAATCTGCCAGTATTGCAGATAGGACTAATAAACCTAGTACATACTAACCTGAAAATATACAGATAAAAAGTATACATCTTGAGAAAAAATTAACCTATCAACATTATAGTTGAATGGAATATACATATTTCCACATTCTTCAATACTGTTAGAACTGAAAGGAATTTTAGTGAAAGGGGAAATTTCTAAAATATGAGAAGCT
This sequence comes from Limosa lapponica baueri, assembly GCA_002844005.1. Classification (NCBI taxonomy): domain Eukaryota; kingdom Metazoa; phylum Chordata; class Aves; order Charadriiformes; family Scolopacidae; genus Limosa; species Limosa lapponica. Next base: position 275,364 of record KZ505889.1, read on the forward strand.
TGAGAGAGAATGTATTTAGATTTGACTGAAAATCAAATAGTGGTCCTTCTGTAGGCAGTGGTCAAAACTGTTGTATTAAACTTCAGGGAGAGGGGATTAACCAGAAATACGTTTCAAGAAGACATGCAACTGGGACAGATGTCTGAATGGCAAAAAGAACTAAGAACCTTTCAAGAGAGAATGGAGAAGCAAATATTTTAATGACTGTAAGGAGATAGGTATCTGAGGCTCACACAGTCCTGTTTTACTGTAGAATTAACAAAGTGCAAAGCATTTTGGAAAGAAATTAAGAATTCAACGGGACATAAATGGACAGCATAATAGAAAACAATTAAATACAGGTTTGGGGCATGAAAGATCAGACTTTTTAAAAGTGAGCTTTATATTTGAGTAATTGAGGTGAAAATTTTTTGCTTATTTCCTTCCTGGTTGGTCTCATCTATGTTTTAACCACTTCAAAAATTCCTTTAAAATCCCCTCTTCCTCCTCCCTTATCTAGGTCAGTGTAAAAATGAATCATTTTTAGCAGTAAAACAGCTGGAAAAGTCTGTAAAGAAAAAAAAAGAACAATAACTTCTTGCTTTCATGTAACACCTTTCATCCTGTAGACTCCCTGAATCTTTTTATGTTAAGATAAACTCTTCTGTGTTCTATGATTCTACAATGTCCTTTGACTCACCAGCTCCCAGGAGGAAAGCTACAGGGTTAAAGTGCATAGTAACAACTGTCCAAAAGTCCAGGCCAGAAATAGAAAACAAATCCCATTCCTTTTGCTTAGCAGTGATAATTTTGGTAAGCAGAATGTAATTAGTCAAACTGGAATTTGGCCATACCATTTGGGATGATGCCTAATAATTTGTCTCTTATTCTGGGACACTGTTGCAAAAAACATCTTGAGATCTTTGATAATGATAAATGGTGAGCACTTGGCTTTAAGGAACTTTTTCTTCAGTCAAGGTAAATCAGCAAAGCCTTAGCATCTGGCATTAGATCTCATTCAAATTATTGTTCTTCAAGAAGTGTGTCCTGAAACTGCTGAGGGATGTTGACTCTGCGGGGACTCAATATTTCTCAAGGGTGGAAGTACATCCTTTGGGCAGGAAGTCCCAAAGGCCAGATTGACCCAGATCTTTGGTTATCAAGGTGGGAGAAGCTGGGAGTGGGAACTGACAGTTGGCTGGACAATTTAATTCCTCTCACTAGGATCTTTGCCAACCATACTTTTCTTCTGGCTAAGAAGATGCCATCTTCTGAATTCCTGGTATCATTTCTTGCAGATTGTAGACTTAAAGAAGGTCAGGCCAAAGCTTGGCCTGATCTAACCATAGCTTACAATTTTGAAGAATGAAGCCATGTCTGTAGCTAGGCAGTGACAAGAATCTGCACTGATAAACACCAAAAAGGCGATTGTCCAAGTTGGTCTGCTGCAACTGCAGTAAATACCTTTACACAACATGAGGACGTCACTACCAAAAATTCAGCAACATTTTGTGCAAGGTAGCTGGCCAGTGAGCATTGGCCTCTGAAATATTCTTCAAGAAAAGGTGTTGTCCCTTGTGAAGGAGAATTAATGAATAGAAAAAGAATAAAGCCATAAAGGCAGTAGGGAAATATCAGGGGGGCGAATGAATCTTAAGCGCTATACATATTTCTTTTCCACCAAGGGATTCTTATGGCGTAACAGTATTTTTCATCTCTAATCACTGGTGCTGCGTGTCAGTATCTCTTATTCCTTTCCCGATTTGAGTGACACAGTGTGATATGTCTAATGACAACTAGAACAAATTTCAGTAATGAGGTCACCTTGGGCCTGTATTACTGTCTGACTGCTGTTTTCCATAGAAATTATTTGTGAAAGCAGACCACATGCTCTGCATAACTTCCTCTGCTTTACTGAGAGTGACGAAAGGGAGATATGTTAAAACTTGCAAGGTGCAGATGGTTTGCATTGATCTATTCCTGATTTTGAGCTGTAAATTGATATGTAATGAGAAAGCTGCCACTTTGGTCCCTAGAAAAAAAAGTTTATGGGTTTGGTTGAATTGCTTAACTTTTCTTTATAAATGTAAAATCATGCAGATTCTAACTGATGATGGGCAAACATATGCCAGCAAGGAAAATAATAAGCGTTTGAAAGATGAGCCCAAATGAAAATCTAAAGTCAAAAACCTAACTTTGCCTCCAGCTCAAGTTGAACTGAGATTTTGGAAAATAGTGCAGGAAAGTAATGATCCTGAGAGACTGGGAAATATCAAGAGTCAAGTTAGAACTTCTCTAATTACGGTTAAATTCCACTGTTGACTACAATACAATTTAAAGCCTATTAAAAAAGAAAAAGGAAGTATTTCTGCTTCTAGAACAGAAAAAGTGGTGGTTTAGAAATTTTGCTCAGTGTTCCCAGCAGAGAGGAACAAACTACTGTCAAATCTGCAGAGACTATGATGGTCTCAGGACATTCTGTTGTCCACCATGGAAATCAAGAAAACTTTAACAGCAATATCATCTCATTTAGATTGGATTAATTCCAAAAATGAAAGGGATTTGGATTACGGTGAGGTAAGGGAGGTTAGAGTATAACTGCTGAGTATGCACTAGTTTTCATCCTGTAAACATCAGATTAGTAACTGTATTCACCCTAAGAACAGGATTTCTGTGGGACTACTCATAAAGATATTCTCCTGTGCACAAGATCCTGCTTTAATTAAGTTTTTTTAACTAGATTCACAGTAGTGTAAGGAATCATGAGTGGACAAGAATATGGATTCAGTGCTTCAAAATAGCACTTTTTTGAGGAAAGGTCCAATGAAGAGAGATTATGTATTTGGAAATATTTTTTTGTGTGTTAATAGAATACTTTGGTGTGTCCTTAGAGTCCTGTACGAAAGAACAATTTCAGCCCTCCTTTTGGTTTTGACAGGAATCCCCTACAACCACATTTTCTTCCCAAGAGAGTGTAAAATTGCAAACTCCTGCCCTTTACAATGCCAGTGTTCTCTCATTATTAAATAAGATGGTGCTGAAGCAACAGACTATGCAACGCTTGTGCAAGAATTCCCACCAAAAAACTAGCCATTTATCTTAAAAAATCTGCACCATTTCTCATTAATTTGCTGATCATTGTTTTATTAGTTAATGGATTTCATTACATATTTGTGTGCATTTCAAATTCACTGTAAATTTATAGAGCTACATAAAGATGATCACCAGGCCAGGTATCAAATTATAACTGAATCAATACATTGATCAGAAAGAACATTTCTAAATTAGGTCAATTAAGGTGGTTTTTCTAGTACATGGGCTTATAAAAATCTATGCAAAGCTTACATTGTCTGCTTAGTGCCTTCTACAGAGAGGTATAAAATATTCCCTAGATTGAAAACGTTTTCCTGGCAACTAATCCCGAGAGTTTGGCTGGCTCCATACGACACTCATGCTCACTCAGGCTAACTGGTCCTGATTCTATTCTCTGATAGTTAGTCAGTAGGTTAAATTAATTGAAATCAATGGAGCTATACCAGTGCAAGATGTTCTGATCTCATATTAAATGCTATGAAGGTAAATCAAGTCTAGTGTTTTCTCATCTGTAATTCCATTAATTCAGATAAGCAGTGTTTTTAGAAATTTGTCACTGGTTTTACTAGTAATAAGACATTGAAGGGGAAAGAGTTGCTTTTTTTTACGCCGTACATTGTCGCTGTGCTCTTTCATTGTCTGTCTTCCGATTCTTGTATTTTAATGTCAATCTCTGCTTTGGTTTGGAAAGATCTGTCAGATTTATTAAATCTGAGCCTTGACTGGTCTATACAGGCAGGGTCCTGCTGACAGTTGACATGGTCTTAGATTTCACTTGAACTATTTTATACACTTTTTCCAAGGGATGACCCCCCAATATTTGCTGGAATACTTGTGACACAATCATCATATTTAATTTACACAAACTGTATCCCAGAGTTGACTTAAAAATTGATCAGCAAAATTAAAAATGTATTGAGCTCCTACTTCCCTTGGATGTTGGCCTGTAACTTCTAAAGAGTAGACATATGTAGCTAAGGCATACTGCTGATGACAACATTTTCCCCATCAACTTTGGTGTCATTTTCAGTTATTTTCCCTTGTTCTTTTTTCATCTATAGGAATATAATGCATAAGTTTTGCTGACTCTCCAACATTTTCTCTTTGCATCTGCTCTCAGTTCTGGCCAACTCAAACATAACTCTGACACATACCAAGTGTAGCTGTTAAGTTTATTATTGCAGCTTGTGATTTGACCATTTCACTCCTGTCTAAGAATCTCTACAGGCTTCCTTTGTTCCATTACAGATTTATAATTCTTGACCTTGTCTTCCCTATTTACCTGATTGTATTCTACTTTCTCTCATGTAGTAATGTTATGTTGTATTCCTTAGAGCCTTCCTGATCTGGCTTTCTCTGGAGTATACGCAGTAATGCTTCTTTCTTCTCTGCTTTAGTAATCTTCCAAGTAGGATTTCTAGTCCTCTAACTATAAAGCTAAATATCTAAAAATAGGCTTCCAAATCGACATTTAGGTCCGCAACCAAAAAAACCCTTTTTCTTTTGAAGAGCTGTGTACTTGTAGGGCCCAAGGAAATCAAGACTACAGAAGACAAGTGAACAATTTTCTCTTGCTTCTTGCTAATTAGACATAAAATATTTCATTGTGGTAAAATTTACTTTCTTGAGAGTTAATTTTACAGCATAATGCTAGATTAAGGATTGTTGGCAATATGACCTGTAAACAGTGATTTGACCGCAACGTTCCAGAATAACCAACATTATATACCGTATAATCTACATTATGATGGTGTAATCGGTCTTTCCAGAACCTAGTTTGTGTGAGAGAGAATTGGTGCCAGATAAGAAATTTCAGCTAAAGCTCTTACACTGCTGAAATTGTCATCAGAATATCTTTAACTTCAGTGACATTAGACTGGATTTCAGACTGCATCCTTTAGTTCTGATATTTTCAGTTCTCTAATGGTATATTGGGCATATCTTTTGAAGGATCCTCCACCCCTTGTAGAAAGATACGTGGAGTGGAGGTAACATAACTAGTCTATGTAGGTTATGTAGGCTCCTTATTTTGGGACTCATGCCATCCTACTCCCATCAAATATTAAACATCTGATTTAAATGCTCATTGGGTTCCTGCTATTGCAGGAAGGACTAAACTTCCCTCTGAAGGTGTATCCCTCACTGACAGAGTCCAGACAGCTCAGACTTGGTTCCTCTGCCCGTAGGTGTCTGATGCTTTTTGAAATGGTACTTGATACTTGCACATGAATTGTCAGGTATGATACAGAACATACAGAAGATCTGTGTGTTTCTGCAGTGACTCCAGGAGGCAAGACTAAGTAGCCAAGGGCATCTCACATAGCACTAGGTATCAATGAGTAAGCAATCTAATCTATAGTTTAGACTGGAGATGGGGTTCACCGTAGACCTACCTACATGTGAGAATGTTATTTGCATTCCTCCTACAGTCAATACAGTCACTTGTATTAGCTGAACTTAGTTTAAGAGTCTACCTTATATAAATGCAATAGCTCTTTTGACTCCCTTGGCCTTGTTGACTGGATCAATGTGTAGGTCACAGATAGACACCAGTAAGTAACTTCCAGTATTTTGTTATGAGTTTACTTGTCCTATAGATTATTTAATTTTCTAACTGCCTTTACCACACAGGAAACAAATATGTTTGCCTGTACTGTCAGGTACACATTTTTTATACTGCTAAGCAAGACATGGACAGAGAGCAGTCTTAGCCAGTGGATCACTGACTGTTGGGGTCACTATATTGTGCATCTTTTAACGTGATCCAGAGCATAGTTCTGGCTCATTCCAACTAGGATTTTTTCCCTTAACATGGCTCAAGAAACGGTGCACTCCAAGGTCCGTTACCTGTAGGTAACAAAACTGCACCAGTTTTTGCTTTCTTTAAAACCCTTCAGCAATTTTCCTGAAGGCTTTATGGCATCAAATGCCCCATATATGCCCTCATATCATACTCCAGGGAAATCAGCAAACACGGTTTTCATGCAATTGAAATATTTCTCTGGTGAGCTACAACACAGCCCTTATTTCAGACATCTCGAACCCCTCCCTGCGAATATTAAATAATTCGGCCTTATGGTCACAGAGTTGTGTGAGGGCCCAGAGGAGGCCCAGGGCCAAGTGTGGCATAGAGTAGAAAGGGCCTCAAGACTAGAGCTCAGTCACTGCCTATGTTTTATTTAGCACTATTGGAGTAGCTATAGTTATAAGAACCGAAGGATTAGGATTCTTGGGATTTGTAAGAGTATAATTGTTTGAAAAGAGATTTGATGGACAAGAGGTGGTAAATAGTAAGTTTCAGTTATAAACAGAGCATTGATATTAAAATGCTTGATAATCCTGGGTGAGAAGTTGATAAAGTAAGCCACTTGATGTGAAAATTTGATGATGTGTAACATGCAGGACAAAATAAAAACAGGTAAGTGAGATTTTGTTGACTGTAGAAGATTGGGATAGAAAGCTTTATCTTGTGAAGAAAAAGGTGGGAAGTTATTGACTGTTTTCCCGGTGCAGTGAGGGAGGTCGGAACAGTGGCAAATGTTGGCTGGTTTTACATTATAGTCTGGATAGAAGTGGAAGAGTTGGGGTCCCAGGAGGTCCACGTTAGTGCTGAATAGGCCTGGTAAAAATCAGAAGGCTAAAGAACATTGCTGATTCACTAAATCCCCAAAGTTGACTTCCCTTAGTAAAGTTATATTTGAACAGCTGAAGAACTGAATGATTCTTTTTTTTTTCCCCTGATCAGTGAATACAACCAAGGAACATATGTGGGGCAATTATCTCTGATTTTTGTTCTAAGGCAGTGAAAAAAAAGCATTTGTCCTGTATATTAGGAAAGAAAACAGGCAAGCATAGATCCCTTTATTGGAATACAGTTCTTATTTTGAAAAGCTCATGAAAATTCAGCATCATTAGGATATTCCTAAACTATCAAAGAAAATTATATGATACATTTTTTGAGAAATTTGCTCATAGATACCAAAGCCATGAATGATTAAAACCAAATCTGAACTAAAGGGAACAAACAAAAAAATCTCATTTTATCCCTTAGTGAGAAATAATGTTATGGACAGTTTGAACGACAATTAATGTCAAGAAATGAGTTGAATATCAAGTGGAATTACAAACAGTAACATATAATACTATAATGTATTCCTAATGATCTTAAAACATACTTACTGCTCTTAGGCTCAACAGAAATAGTTTTTCTTGCTGCTGTGTTCACAGGGGCTTATATTGTTCTTAAATGTTTGAATAATCTTTGCTTGAAATTCAGGATTGGTTTGAACTTTTTTTATTTTTCAGTGTGGTTCAAAACATTTCTTGAGTTTCTGACTATTCCTGGATGCGGGGAAAAACTGAGGCCACAATGTCTGAACCAGCAGCACCCATAGTATGTTTTGTTGGTTGTTTTACAATTCACTAATCAACAGTGAAAGTCTAAGCTCCTTAGCACACTGATCAGTAGCAGGGGCTGCATTACATGTCCACATCTCATATCCTTCAAACCTAAAAAGGAATGGTCAGGGAGATGTAATTATAAATGTGTCATTCTGTATTTAGTTTAAAAGAAAAGCTCATTGAAGGACTCTTAATGTAGATGACAAGTGAACAAGCTGAAATGTACCTCAAGCTGATTGCTACCAGAGAGATTACAGGATTAAAGGAGCTGTGTTGCTTTTCTCATTGTCTCTTAAGAAAAAAATTCTTTAAAAAAATCCACCATATAATAAATTTCTTTAGCCTTTCACATTGTATTTCTAATGATAGAAAAGTATGTAATATTTAAAGGAAGCATTATAGTTTGGATTAATGAACACAGATAATTCAAATCTTCCTCCTTTCCTTTATTATTTTGCTATTGTTATGTTGTTAGCATTATTCATTTTGAGGGAAGCATAACTAGACACTAACTGCAGGTTACATGTTCCCATATGTAGTGCATCTCCTCTGAATAGTTCAGTCAGGTGTGAGGAAGTAATTTTCGTCCAGTTACTCTGCAATGCTGCTCTTTCTTTATTTATTTTTTTTTACATAAATTCTGGCTTTCTCCCAGGGGGAGAATTCTGACTGGTTTTTTCATCCTTGTTTAAGGTCTAAAAAATTACTCCTCATTTCCCCCTCTGATTTAACCCGTGCACAAAGATTGATAAGGTTTAATCAAAGACATCATCTTCTTTTCAGCTACAGGCAGTTGTCTGGATTCTCTCTGGAGCCAGGATACACTATTTCTGAACTGGCTGAAAGAAGGACTGCAGAGGAACGTGTGGCAATTGCCCTCTGCTCCAGGGCTTTGCCGCTCTTTGTGCATCACACCCCTTCTGGAGGGTTAAACACCTTGCAAGGGCCTGAGTTCCTTTGCTATGGTTTCCTTCTTTCCATACTGCCCCTCAGCTGCACACCATTCCTGTGGGAATGCTCAAACCCTGTTTATTTGCATTTTCATGTCCTTGAATACCGGTCAGCAATGCAGTGTATCGCACATTGATTCCAGCTTTCATCTTTTCGAGTGTGGGTATTATTTGTTATATTTCAGGTGCCAGTAAGAGTGATTGTCATCCACAGACAGATGTGCTTTTGAGGTAGCAAAAAAAAAGATTGACATGACTTTTGACATGATTTTTGTCAAGACTTTAGCATGCCATTTGCTGGAATACCTAGTCTAATGAATACCTTTTACTCCTCTGAGATGTGCAATCTAATGTTATGCTATCTTTTTTCCTCTTTGATATCTAAATGTCAATCATCAGTGTGAAAATTATGTTAGTGAATAGGTAGCATGCAATTTATCCCATAGAAATTAAATATCTATCTAGGTTAGTGAAAAGAGTCTTTTGCCATACCCAAATGTAATTTCTGCATATAATTTTGTGTTTGCCAAAATCTCATTTGCACATATGGAACATTGTTTTTAAAAGTCATCTTGGAGTGAGTGTTTAATACATGTAGTGTTATTTTAAAAATAATTTTGTACATGTGCTGCTAACAAAGGGAAAGTTACTGCCAGCAGTAGAATTAAGGCTTCTTGTTTCCCCAAGGAGTGCTCTGACCATTGAGTTAAACTAGTAGCTATTGTAGCCTGAGGCAAGAAAAGCCTTGCTGTTTCAACATAGACTTTCTTACAACAATGCAACACTTTCTTCTTTTAAATTCACTTGGGGTTTGTGTCTTAATGCACGTGTGAAATGTACCGTCTCTCAGCTGATGCTAAAAATTCTGATACTTAACAGTCATTTAATACTGAATTATGGCGGAAATACTATGGGCGTACTCATGAAAATCTCCTTGTTTACCATAAATGATTTCATTATGACTAATGCTATCATAAGGAATTCCAGAGAGCTAATAATGTTTTTCATAACTTCAAAGCACTATAAAAACTAAAAAAATAAATCTATACCATATATGCTTCAAAATATCAACAAATGTTTGTTCTACGTTCTGCAGTATTGAGTCTTTCATGCAAAAAGTGAAGCTTTTCAAATTAAATTTCTGCTCAGTTTGGGGAGTGTGAATGGCCACCAACTTTATCTGAGAAGTGTCAGAAAGATGAACTTTTTAAAATCATGGCTGGAGACAAGTTGGGGCTGACCAATCCTTTTTTTTTTCTTTTTCATTTAATTTCTAAGGGTAAGTAACACGAAGTTTAGTTGAATAAAGGCAGAAGAAAAACTGCCCCTCTGAAGGATGGGTGTGGAGTTTTGTGTTTCAAAGGCAAAGAAAAGGAGGTGACAAACCTGTCTCTGTTTATGTTCTAACATCTGAGCCAGGAGATTGGGACACAGCATGGTTGGTAGATGTCTGAAGCTTGGTAAAAGCATATGTGAAATGCGTAGCTTTCTCCAAACGTTGTCACCGTTTGCTACCTAAGGTAAAACTAGAGTCTGCTGAGGGATTTAGTATTTCCAGGCAGAGGTCTCATCCATTCATCATCTTTCCTGCTCGACAACTTTTCACCTCTGCTGACTAGGGAATCAATCATGTTATAATTAGGCTATTTGACACTGTTATTGCAATATAAGCAGTGCCTAAGACTACCATAAAATTGCATATTAATACAGAAATCACAAGAGACAAACTACCTTTGCAATTCAGTAAATGCAGCTGCTTTGGCTGTAGCAGATCAATAATACTGGAAGAAATTTGGCTTCAGCTTCTAAAATATCACTTAGTCAAACTGGGAGGCTTTCTACAAGGGATTTACCTAAAGTTTTCTTAACCCATCACAGTTCACAACTTATTACATGAGGTATAAAACTGGAAGGGAAACATTTACTCTAGCAAATAAATGTATATTGAAAAACTCTTCAATAATGCTTTGGATGGATGTGAATACATACACAGAGATGTACACGCAAACACACATATATGTGTTACAGCTTTAAATAATTTACTACAACCAGATACCAATAGTTTTGTTTAAAATTTCTTTTTTAAGTAAGAAAACCAGTAATGTGTGTAAACTGCAGGTAATTCATATCTAAGCATGTGTATGTGGAAGTTTTCCATATGTTGTAAGCATTCTGGAAGACATTAAACTACTTGTACCGAGAGAGATAAAAAAACCCTACTATATATAAAAATGTCTACATGAACGAGTCTACTTATAGAGTTATTAGACATCTGATCAAAAAACAAAATTTCTTCTTTGGGGAAATATTTTAACTTCCTTTCAATCTGCAATAAATTAAAAAATGCAACTTAAGAAATTCCAAGAAGAAATTTTTAAGTAAATGTATTTCTAAAGTTCTAGATTGCTGTTGCTAAAAATTTCATTTCAGCAATGTCAAAATAGTTCAGCCTGACAATCTCAGCACATTAGAATATAATATTGAATTATGGGAAACAATATTACATTATTTAGAAATCAAGTTTTAAAACAAGTGCAAGTGGAAATAAAACAAGATTGTACCATCAGGACAAAATCAAGTAAGAAAGCCCAATGTTCCATTTTTATTTGAAGCATTTAAATTTTTCTATCAAATACTATAAAAATCAACATGTTCACTTAAAACTTTCAGTTTCAATGAAACAGTATTTCCTGATGGAGGACGGTTCTTTGGAAAAAAGTTACCAGCTCTATCAGATAAATGCCTTGAGATAGGCACTCTTCTCTGAAAAGGACCATTAATTTTGAAGGTGACAATTTCTGCAGTAAAGGAACAAGGTAGACAAGGATTGTCGTTCCTTCGTCAAGAGGAAATCCAGATAACTTCTTCCTTTTAAAAGAGAAAGAGACCATCATTTGTTTGCTTCAATAAGTTGGCTGCAGCTTCATTTTGGGCTGGAGAGAAGAGAAAATTGGATTGAGTGAATGCACGTGAGAGACTATGTGTGTGTATAGGTGTCTCTGTGTGTGTCTCTCAGTGGTCATAATATTGTTAGGGCAAGAGGGGGGTTGTGTGTTTTTCCACTATCGTGCTATTGTCTTAGTATTGTAACAAAACAGGGGAGAAGGTTTTGAATGACTCATGCTCAGAGACACAGCTGCCTGGCAAACCCAGAAATCTATTGACTGCGAACTGAGTCCCTCTCTGAATGAAGCTGATCTCTTGCCTATAAACTTTCTATTTCCTATCCCATCCTGATGATGTAATTTCTTTAACTTTTCCCTGAACCTATAAAGGAGAAATGTCATTTACCTCAGTTACAGAAGGCGAAAAACCCACTGTTCCTCCATTCATAAAATCCTGTACCCCTGTAAGTGGACAGATCTTTTCATTCATGCACATGTGGAAGAGGGGAAAGTACTTTGAAGAGAAAAACTAATATGCATAAAAGTGGTCTCCAGAGTATATTTTCGAAGAAGTGCTCAAATTCACGCACACCTTTGGTTAATAGAATTTCTGCACCTATCCCCCCTGGAGGGCTTTTGAAATGTACTCTGTTTATGAGCAGCTAATTAAATGTGCGTTCTGGTATGCAGGTAATTAGTTGCTTTTAACAATTATTCAGGTGCTGTAAGTAAAACTAACGATGAATTTTAATTTTAAAATGTTGATTCTTTTCTCTCACTGAAATATGTTTGCTGTATGCTAAAAGGCAGGTGCCACCATCTTTCCAATTTGGCAGATAAATAATAAAAAAAAAAGAAAATGCATTTCTATATTTTGGAAGTGTCAACCTTAAGGTTCTAATCCATAATCCAGTGGACAGACCTGGGTTTAGATCAGAACTTGAGTTGTTATAATTGTGGACACTCAATTTTAAAAATATGCATATATACATACATGTGTGCGCACACACACACTCTCTCAACTTGAACTTAATAAAGAAAAATGTTCTTGGGTTTATGAGGTCAGATTAGATGATCATAGTAGTCCCATCTGGCTTTACAATCCACGAGGTTAATTTATTGATACAACTGAAAAATAATGTATAAATGTGCAAAATTAAATTTGATATATGAAGACTGATAGCTGCTAAATAGAAAAGGTAAATGAAATTTCATTAATAGTGACAGGAAGTCAGAGTTATTTGTTCTTTTAAATTCTATTTTCCTTATCACCAGAAAGAGTGTATTCTCATGGTGATGGTTTGAGGATCTTTTTAACCTTCTATTTACTTCTTTTTCATGATGTTGTAGCTCTTGTTACTTCGGCAGAGAAACTTTTCATATTTTTCAGTCTTTACAAGGTCAGCATGTTCTCCAATAATTGTGAGGAATTTTGACAAATATTGAAAAAAATTGTTTCGTCTAATTTTTGTTGTCAACTCATAGATTTCTAAAAGAGAATGAATACCATCTATGCTGTGTAAATTAAACATTTCTGTAAAATAACCATTTGCGTTTCTGTCAGGGCTGCTGCACCATATTGTTCTGTAGAAGGCAAAGGCAAACTGAGTTTACCTTGTGGCTTAAATGGCACAAATGGATGCTTTGCTTCACTCTCACAGTGCAAAGTAATCAGTATTTCTTGGTGATTCCATCCTATTAATCCAATTAGTGCTTTTTCTCCCATAATTACTCTCTACTTAAAATAATACTGTAGAAACCGATCTGTAGTTGAATACCTTTCCAATTCTCAAAGAGCAGTATAGTATCTTCACATTTTGTTTCAGACCTAGTAAATCAAAACAGCCAAGCCTAGAGGTGGCTAACACAAATGACTCGTATATATGACTAATACCTTATCTAGGATGAAGTGACAGTCCTTGAAGGCTATAAATGATTTAAAAATATGTTTCGTACAATCAAAAATTGTGTTTTGGAGAGTGATGCGGTAACACCCAGGGAAATAGAAGGTCTGCCTTCACTGGATGGTAGAGACAAACACAGCCCTAGCTCTTCAGAGGTGCTCTTTATCCATAAGCTGATTTTTGTTTTTGATTATTGTTGGCATCCTGTTATTATTATGGTGATAGTGAAGAACAAATTTGCAATTGACAGTAACATCAGCTAGCTATTCACTGTATATCTTTCCTATGGTGGAAGCAGAAGAGACAAAAGTATGGCTTCCTACAGATGAGGACTTTTAGTAAAGGAAAAGCAGTCCTGGAGGGCTCTTCCAATTCCAGTGGAAAGGAACAATTGGAGCCACTGCAGTTTTGGACCATTAACAGTTATATGCTGAAGTATCTTGAATCTAACCTCGTCAAAGGCTTTATTAGGAGCACTGGAATCCTGCTTTGCACTGTTTAACTTGACATATTGTACGAGTTCCTCTATAATAGTGCTCATGAAAGGAGAAATAGAAATAGGATTTTGTGTTTCAGAATGAAATGTGCTTTTGAGCAATAGCATCGTGCTGCTAACTTGTATTCAAGTTTTTGATGTGTTTTTTGCTACACTGGTGCCATGGAGCAGGGCTTTTTGCTACAGTGAAACGATATCATGATCAACAATTTGAATATACATATTTTTTCTGAGAATGTTCTTTTTACTGTTGATACTGCACTTTAAAGAGAGAAACACATTTTTTCATATCCAAAAATCCATTTATTTTATTGCAGAAGGCAGTGAGGTTGGTCAGGCATGTTTTACCTTTGGTGAATTTCTCCCGACTGCTCCCAGTTACCTTCTTCTCCTCCATACGTTTAAAAAATGTGTTCCAATAGGACTATTAAAGTTACAGTGTAATACTTTTCATACTGGCAGGCTAAGTACCTTTTAGTTAATAGAAATATTGGGAGCACTTTTAACTTCAAAAGTCTGTATAAACATTTCTACATTGTACTTACCTGTGAGAAATAGTATCATAAACTGTAGAGCATCTCACACCAATATTGCTGAGTCTGAACCTTTCTTTCCTGTCCTCTCCGTCTTTCCTGACCTCATTTTGTCAGATCACAAATTTATTTTTTTATTGATCTGGTTGCATAAAATTAAAAAAACCTGCTTCCCCAGTTCAGATTTCCAGATTTGTTTATTTTCTTCTTCTTTTGCCTTGCTGGCTGTTGCTATAATGTTTGTAACTTCTGGTTTTGTGGCATACTTTGCAGAATAACTGAGTCCTCTGATGATCAAATATTTTATAGAGCTAGATGTTCCTATTCACTGTTTGGTTAACTAAACCCAAGATTTATGGGGAGGAGAGCATCCCTGGGAAGGTTTTGCAAGTTATTGTAGAAATGACATATCATGTTTAATCTGTGAGGTCAGCTGAGCCTTGATGCCTCACACATTTTCAAATCGATCCTAAGCACCAGTAAGTAGATCTGTAAACCTATTCCTTTGAAGTATATTGCCATGAGAAAGAGCTATATTACTGTGACTTTGGGAGCGCCTTTGCTCCCACTGCAGTGCAAAGGATATCCGCATGAATACTTAAGTGGGAGGTTGAAATTGGAATTGTATGGTTCACAGCATTTCACTTTAGAGGGACTAAAAAGCGTCCTTCTCTCTGTACAGTTTTTTTAATTTTCTTCTGCTGAGTATCACTTGGCCTTTAGTTAACTGAAGGCTTTTTAGGCTGCTGGAAATAAAATATCAAATTAGGTTCAAATAGCTGCCTTTTTATCCTGGCAGCTGCAGCTGGCTTCCTCCCACCTGGAACCGCTTTTAACTTGACACTAAGGGGAAAAACTCTTCCCCCAAACCTCATCTAACTTTTTTCTACATTTATTTGCTTTTGTGTTCTGTGAGGGATGTCATCCCTAGCATGAGAGGTCAGGGGATGAAGCATGAAAAAGTATACCCTGCTGGAGAGCACAGAAAGTGCTGCTCCTCAACAGCACTCTGTGAAAGCCACTGAAAAAGAGGTAGGTGGCAGCCACGTGTTGGTGATGGGGGTGTCCCATGGACCACCAGCAACCAGCAAGGCACAGCCACCACTGCTGCTTGTGGTCTCTGGAAGTGTTTCCCACACCATCACTGGTCACTGCGCTTACAGTTTGCTGACATTGCTCCCTTTCCAGGAGATGCTGAAGAACCTTTTTGTTATCCTCTCCAATTTCCACAAACATCTTTCTGGTCTCAAACAGATCAATTTATTCTCTATCTTTTCTTCAGTTTCCACTGGGAGCCAAAAAAGCCCGCCCAATGTCTTCCATTTAAAGCAGGTTCAGAGAGTTTGTTCTGAATGTCACTATTTTTGGTTTTGTGCTCCTGTTTTTCTTACATATTAGATTTCTCACCAAAGTCCCAGCTGTTTTCTCTTATCCTTTCTCTATGGTTTGACAATAAAGAAGCTGATGATAAAGCACGATCCTATCAGACATGTGGCAATCAGTACACAAGAACTGAAGTGCTGGTTCTCCAGTGTGCTTTACTGGCAAAGCCATTTCTTTCACTTTAATCAGTATTTTTATTGGCTTTTTCATCTGCACTGAAGCTTATTGGACTCTGCAGTCCTAACAAATGCAGGTTGTTACAAGGGCATGTAGAAGTGCATTTTTTTACGTGTCCCATAGGAAGAAATACAGAAGGGATTGCTCAGTTGATTGCAGAGATAGGGAAGTGGTGCATGACTATTCGGAGTGGATGTTATGATTTGTCTGGTTAACTCTGATGCCAGCTGAGATTGCCATGATGACCAGACTAGAGGTGCAACTCCCAGAAGGTCAGCCTTCACTTCAGCCGTTCCTGTAACAGACTTACAATATATTCTTGTGCTAAGACTTGGCTCAGTTTGAACTCTGCACTGATTGAATTACTTGATGAGTACCGGCAAACTCAATGATTCCTCTTAGGAGTTTGTGTCTGATAGCACCCCAATCTCTAATTTATTGTGTGCATGTACTAGAATGCAAATCATTCTCATAGGGTTGTATAATCAGTGTTTATCCTGACCCGTTATTTGAATAAGTACATTATGTAATGAGTCTGATTTTATAATTTTCTATTTTTTATGAAAATAATAGCTCTTTTCCTTAGCTAAATTGAGACTTGGCGCCCCTAGAACTGACATATTAACCAGTATTTTCTTCTTCAAATGACTTTTTATAACTTGTCTTTGCCATCACACATCTTTGTATGGTAACATTCTTATATTTCTGATCCCTAAGGATGTGAGAGAAGAAAGGACTCTAATGATGAAAATACTTTTTTTGGATCCACTGTTCTAGCTGGAAAAAACAAATAAACTGTATAATCCATTGAATAAAAGCTGTTGCCTTCTTTTACAAATCTTGTCTCATAATATGTGTCAACATAAATCACTTACCAGTGGGCAGGTTGGGGACAGATGAATATGGATTGTGTTTACAATTCTTCTCTTATAATAATAAAAAATAATGATGCGTATGTTTGATTGTACTCTGCTCCATCTTTCTAAGTCACTTTTTTCTTTCACAGTATGGAGCACATTTATCTGCCGTAATCTAAACATGAAAAGTTAGACATGTAAGTCTGAGTTAGTCACTTTATATTCCCTTGTAGTCAGTACAGAGAGGTAGATATCTTTCTTTATTTTCAGAGAGGTATCCAGTATATGTCAGAGCTTTTCCTTCTAGATCTATGTATGTCTTTACACAGATGATAAAGTGTGGGCCTGAACATCTAACTTTTGACCAGTGATTTATCATGAATCCATAATGCAGCTTTTCTAGTTAGGGATATATTATTTTTTTTGTCTTTGCATCACTTAGCACAACAGGGTGTTGAATCTAAATGCAACAGAAATAGAGGGTGGTGGCAATATCTTTTCTCTAAGAAAGAAATGAAACAGTCAGTTGGAAACATCTGAGTTTAAAATGTCAGCCAGGTAATTATTAGTTAGGGCCAGTCTTCACATGTGGTCTCTTTATGTCTTGCTCCTTGGCATGAAACTTTCAATCTGCACATAAATGTGCTTGCCTTGATCACTGCTAGCTTTCTCCTTCTGCCTCTCCACACATTCTCTGTTCAGTGCCTGGCTAGTGCCAAACATACTTAAAACTCATTCAAAACATTGGGTCAAAGGTGTTCCACGGAAAGCAGAGACACAGCCCTAAGCTCTGATTCATCTTCTTTTTCTTTGCATCTTCTTCTGAGTTTGGAAAGCACAATACATTGGTACTAATAAGTGTGCGTGTATGCTAATACTAAAAAGTGAAAACGTGCAACCTTACTGCATGAGGTGTAGAGCTTGATCTTTGAGGAAGCATTTGGAAATCTATAGCATTTATTTTTTGATATTATAATATTCTTTGACACAAAGAATTAAATACTGTGACAGATACGGATTAAATACTGTTACAAGCAATGTTGCATTTTGAGTTGAAGTAATAGCAGTAAAATTAAAAAAGCATTTAGGAAGCATGAGACAACCTGTGCAAGATATATTTCATCCACGTAACTGAAAAACATGGACAAGTAAGCAGACTAGGGGGATTTCTAAAATAATGAACAGGTACCAAAATAACCAATTAGAAATAGGGCCAAATTTTGTCATGTGGTGGTGAGTCACCTTGTTCTGACAAAGTGCTCAGCAAGCCGTTGTTTTGAGTTGATGATTTTCTGTGACTGTGAAAGTAGTTAATATTAATTTAAATAATAGAATCTTATAAACTCCAACACTTTTTTAAAGGAATAAATAGTGATTATAGCAAATGCAGAAGGAAAGCAAAGAATTCCTGAGCTAATTGAACATAAGATCAGAACAGGACAACTTTACCATTCATAGCTATCTTCAATACCTTGTGTTTCTCTTCAAGCAGTCTCAGACAGGATGCTTACATTTTAGATGGCTGAGGTTATGTCCTAAGAAGCGCATTTTTGGTGCCTCTTCCTTTCTTCTTTATTTTTAGAACTAGAGATAGTATTTACATTTTTAACTATATTTTTAAGTTTAAAGTGGAATTATTCACAGCTAGTGATATCTTTTCTCTTATGTGTGTTCATCCTTTATTTCATTGTCACTTCAAAATCATTTATGTCCAGCTATTCTCTCGTAATGCAATTAAATCACATTTCTAGAAGGTGAATTAACTAACAGAGATTGGAGATTTTTATTCCATTTCTACAATATTTTTCTCCATCTGTTGGCCAGCTTTCTGTGTAAATTTGAAAAATGCAGTATCGTAAGCCAAGAAAAACTAGCAATACTGCTAAGGCCAGAGTCATGTACCTGAAAATATAAGTCCTATGGATATTTTAAAAATAGCTCTAGTGATTTTCTGGGATAAATAATTTACATGCACATGAAATGTATTCATAGAGCTTCTTGCACTATTTGCCTTCATAAAACCCTAAGATTGGAAAAAAGGTTTGTCCTGTCAAGAGGTTTGTCCTCATTACCTAGTCAAAGAGAATGATATTTTCGAGAGACTAAACACCATAGAAAATTAGTTTTTTACCTCTTTCTTTGCAGTGCCATTAGCTCTCTTCCTTTGCCCCCTGGTCTGTGTGCTGATTACTTGGGACACATCATTAAGTAATATCCCACCATTACAGCACCCTGAACAGATACCTAAGATAGCATGTAGTGAGCCGGCTCAGGTACAAGAAGCAGGTTGGTTACATTATGGTGTTTTGAACTGATTTACCCATTTTCTCTGCAGGGCTAATTAGCCCAGGCAAAGTGCCAGGTTAAATGGTTCTGCTACCCAATGTAGCCTGTTAAAAGACACCTCACGTATCTCTGCTTGCTGCCAAATTTGCTGTGAGAAGTCGTCTGGGCTACCAGCTACCAACAAAGTCCTGCTGGGCCCTTGAGCAACCATGGA
The DNA here is from genome assembly GCA_002844005.1 of Limosa lapponica baueri. Taxonomy (NCBI): domain Eukaryota; kingdom Metazoa; phylum Chordata; class Aves; order Charadriiformes; family Scolopacidae; genus Limosa; species Limosa lapponica. The sequence goes on from KZ505889.1 coordinate 294,522, forward strand.
GAGCCAGGCTTGCAGAACGAGCTGAGCTACGCTGAGATGCTTGGCTATAGCACACCTATAGTTCACCAAAAGCCTCTCAGCTGCACAGGGGTTGCATACGGGGTAATGTTACATTCCCTGTTCAAATAGATATGTGCTTTGAAACACCCGCTGATTTTCAACCCTACTTTATATGAAGTGTCCTTTCGTATATGCATATAGGCTTTTGTTCCCTTAGAAATTATGCTACTAATGTTTAGGCATTCATGCAACAGTGATAAATATCTGTGTTTCTAAATGTGTACATTTTTGTTCAATAGAAGTCATGTTTATAGGATATTCTAGTGGTCAGTAAAGGATAAGAAGTTTTTGAAATACTAGTGTAGCAAAACGGCCGTATCAGGGCAAGACACCACAAACAGTTTCCTATGGCAAATGTGTAATTTCTGTTGTCATTAGTAGCAGTTACATATCTGCCATAAGAGGAGAATAGTTCCTTGAGAAATATGTACTCTGCAATGTAATGTTGAATATTCTGCACCAAATTACAGCCCAGCACTTCAGGTGGTCTTCCATTCAGGAAAAATAAAGCATTCAAATTCCTGAAGAAAATTTCATTCTGATCTTTACTCTCTGAAGAAAGAAACAAACCTCCAAACCTCTGTAACATTATAAACACTATGCATTTTCCAATTCTTCTCTTTGCCATCTGTACAAAAATAAAAAAAAAGCAATAAAACTGTTCCCACTGGTAAGCAAAATAATAACAAGAAACATAGGATGGGTGATAAAGCGAATATTGTCTTTTACCTTTCTAAACGTAGACTCCTTGACACGCATGTATAGCAGCAATTTTTTTTTAATGGAAATGTTTGCTGTTGCCAGTGTAAATATACTTCCACATGAAGCATTTGAATGATATAACCCAAACCATTCTGTTCTCACTGCTTCCAGCAGGAGACTGTTCCACAATCTATTAGACCTCACCTTTAGGAATCACTTTTTTCTTGACCTTATCTTAATGCTTATTGTCTGAATTCCACCCCTGTACTGCGTAGAAATCTCTATGGACTTCCTGAGATAATTCCTTTTCTTAGTTATTTAGATCCTTCAAATCACTAGCAAAGATTCTCCTTTCCCAAACCTACCTCATGTTACCTTCATTTGACGCTTGAGATAGGACCTTCTGCTTCTTCCCCCTCTGGCTCATCCATTCAGGCACAGATTTAGCAGTCAGGAAGGCTACAGGGTGGAGGAAAGGTCTGAAAGGGACTGGTGTTTACAAAGTAAAGGCAAAACAGAAGATCATGGAACGAATTCCTCGTTGGTCCATAAGGAGGGCTCCATATAGTTTCCTTTATAACCAACAATGTTTTACATTCTGGAGATATACAGAATTCCCAGCTGTTTATTTTACAGGCAATAAATCTTTTCTTACAGAATATTTACCTGTCCTTTTTGAGCAGCTCCATATACAGCAGTTCTTAAAGTGCTTAGTCCTGACTGTCTAAGGAAAAGGTTATGGGAACCACTAGAACATCAAGGGTCACATGCTGATAACATTAATGATACATTCATTACTCAGAAATCCTTTAATGACCTCTTAGCAAACTTCAAGGAAAAAAAAGACCAAAGGAGCAATACATTTGCAGTTACTTGGTGTCCTCAGAAGAAAAAAAAATAAGTAGTTGTAATAAATAAATAAGCAGAGTTATTCGAAATGAGAAGAAGTCATCTCAGATTCTGACCCTGCATGTTCTAGAAATCAGGTCTATCAGCAGAGAAGGAGTTACCAAATAGAAAGCCTTTAAGATTAAGGAAAGACTTAAAGAGTTGAGATCAAAAACCCTGGGGTTTTCGTTCCTGAAGACCGAAAGATTTTTTAGATGGACTGAATACTTCTTTGAAGACTTTGAAATGCTATGGGATGAGATAATGCTGTAAGACCACAAGATCTCTGAGGCCTCAGACATGATTGCCTTTGCTTTTTTGGGTCATTTGCCTGGCTTAATTTAGAGTATGTTGCACTAAAAAAAAGTCCTAAAATCCTCCCGAGAAATATCTTTACGTTAGGAAGAATAAAGTCCATGATACACAAAATATGGTGAATTACAAAAATTTATTTAAAGCTCTTCAGAAAGGCAAGATGGAAGAATGCTGTGAAGCAGTGAAAGTTAGGGTGCAATTCTGGGTGTATTCAGCCTCACCAGGACGAAAGAGATTTTCCAAAATTTAGACACCAGTCATGATACCATTGTGTTTCATTGATTTGATTCTCTTCCGCCTCACACCTAATTTATAGCTGTGCAGCTGGTATGATTTAGAAGCAAATACCTTGCAGAAACTGTAAATGACACCATATGGTGCCAAGCTCCGGACTATTGCAATTTATGAGCCAGAACATTGATCCAAAGAGGGACTGCAGTCAGAATTAAGGACTATGTTCACAAGGAGGGTGTTTTTAAGGCAAAAGGAGACTATCCCAGGCCAGTAGCCTTGTGCAATGCAAGTTACATAGGGAATCTGCCACTACAGCAATGGTTCTTCCTAGACACAGGATTCTCTGAATGCAGTCCAAACACACTTATTCTGAATCTAGAAGGAAAAGTGGAAATCCAGATAGAAAGAGTTAAATCATGTTTCTGTTCTGATATCAACATAAAAAATTGTACTAGACATGTTGATAAGGGAGTTCAAGATTTGGAGGGGAATGGGAAGACACGTAGCAGGCCCTGGACTTCAGGCAGTCAGACTTTGGCTTTTCAGGGAACTGGTAGGCAAGATCCTGTGAGAGGCAACTGAAGAAAAATACAGCTCAGAAGAGCTGGCAAGTCTCTAGGGTCAGCAAGCACAAGGATACTCTTTCCTATGTCCCAGGAAGCTGGCTTGGTAAATCAGGACTGAGTTCCAGTGCAAAATGGGTGTATACAGGAAGGACAGTCTACCAAGGAAGAATATAGAAAACATATAGAAAAAAAGAAGAGGAATAGGCCCACTTCTGAATGGGGCAAGTGATTTAGTGACAACAAATGCAGATAGGCAGAATTGCTCAGTATTGTCATTGTGACCTGCAGCAAAAAGGCCTCCCCAGCCTATATATGGAGAGATAGTTTTCAAGGAGAGAAACTACAATCTATGATAGAAGAAGACAATTGAGTCAAAGATCTCTTAAGAAATCTTTACACAGGAAAATCCACGGTTCGAGATGGATGCATACAGGGATGCTCAGAAAGGTAACTGATATGCCACTCTATCTTCTTTAAAAGTTGTGAAGATTGAGGGTTAAAGCTGGAGAAAAGCCAGTGTTGCACCCATCTTCAGAAAGGGCAAGAAGGAATGCTCCAGGAAACTAGAGGCTGGTCAGCTTCACTTTGATCCCTGAGAAAATTATGGAGTGTGTTCTCTTGGAAGCTATTACTGGGCATATGAAGGACAAGATGATGACTGGGACTAGCCAGCATGGATTAATCAAGGGCTAATCATGCCTGACCAACCTTATTGCCTTCTGTGATGAAATGACAAGCTCTTTGGTTAAGTGGTGAACAGTGGTTGTTATCTACTTTGACCTAAACAAGACTTTTGACATGATCTCCTATAGCATCCATGAATTCAAGTTCAGACATTTCAGTTTCAGTGAGTGGATTAGTACAAGGGTGAAAAACTGCCTGAATTAATGGAATCAAAGGGAACTAATTAATGGTTTGTACTCTGCCTGGAGGCCTGTAACAGGTGGGCACTGCCGGTGTCTCCATCCAACGAAAGAGGATGTTCTTCGGATTCTACTCTGCCTGGAGGCCTGTTATGAGTGGAATAATATTGTGCAACTGACAATATTTGCTAGAAAAGCAGAAAATATGACAGCCAGGAGACAGATTTGGAATTCATGACCAAGATGTACCCCTGTGTTAGCGCATTGCCTGGATGTCTAGGTGCTTGCTTATATTTGAGACAACAAATCTGCTTCCTTTCAGAAACAAATAGGAAATGAAGATGGAAAACTTATCACAACATTGCATTATTTGCAGCATGAGAGAAGTAAAGGGATCTTAAATATGCAGGTGTACCTAGAGACTTTTGGCATAGTGACTCTGACCAGAGACTTCAAGCCTGTCCTGTGGGGATTCCTTAGGGAGTATTATTAGGGTGAGGATGATGAGGGAGACATGTCAGGGATAGGAACAAATTACGAGGTGATGTGGCAACTCCAGGTAGGAGTCTCTGAGGCAGAGGAAAGCCCTCAGACCACAGCAGAATTTCCTAGTATTTCATGGTTTCTAGAGGAGTTTAAGAGGAAAAGACACAAAACCAGTGCAACGTCATCTTATTTTTCCCTTTTGGTGATGCACTATGGCTCACTTTAGGATGAATCTTTTCAATATGTACCAATTTTCTCTCAGAAGTCTAAAAATGTTCTCTCCCACAACTCAGCTCCATCATAATGGCCTGTGATATATTGGCTTTTATTATGGCATCATCATCTTTCCTTGCTCAACAGAGCACACTTCAGAGTTTGTTGTAATAAGACCTGTTGTTTCAGATGATGAGTGGTCCACAGCATTCATCCAAAACCTGTTACTCCTTAGGGGAAAAGTGTCTCTGAAGACACTGTTCCTACTGTCCAAGGGACAGGAGTCACAGTTGTAAGTCATGTTCTCAGACCTTAGCATGTAAATGTAAAAGGTAAATATTAAAAAAAAACCAAACCACAGTTAAATTTTGATCTCAGTGAAGCCCATAGCAAAATTTCTGGTTTGTATAATGATGGCACGATTTTCCCTTCAGATCTAGAAATAAAAGATCCTGAGAATGTCAGTGTTTCAAAGGGTTTGAACTACTTGGGGTGTGGCTAGCAATTTAGCTGTGGCACTTTGGACCTGTGACTCCCATTAGCCTTCACACTGCTGTGGTGACACGGCAGAGCTGCCAAACTCCCTAGTTCCCCCTGTTGTAGCTATGTTTGCACCACACTCCAGTTTTTTACACCGTCTCTGAAGTAATCGTACCCATGAAGGAATATAAATATTGCATATTTAATAAATTTTTACTTTTCAAAAAAAGTATTAATGGCAATCTGTAGAGAAAATAAATATAATTAAGAAAATAGACAGAAAAGCGACAGATGAAGAATGAATATGAAGCTATTTCCCTTGCTACAAGAGTCTTACTTCTGCCTTGTGCTATAGCAGGGCAAGTTGAGAACCTGTAATTGTGCTCGCTGACAGGCTGTCTCAAGAAACAAGCATTTGATTGTGATCATCCTTGACAAAGATATAGGGCACAAGCACCCATGGACACCTAATTTATGGATTTTTATCTTGTTTTATAAACTGTCTGTAGGGTTAAATTGCTGAATAGGAAATGCAAAGTGAGCTGGAGACAAGGTATTTGAAAAGCAGAACTCCAGGAAGACTAATAATAACGATAGACTGAGAAGATCAGAGAGCTAAAAGGCTACTTCAGCTAAATAAACAAGGAAGCCTCTGACCTCTCTGAAATCCAGTAAGCTGGTTATCAGTCCAAGAAATAATGTTGCTTTATCAGCTCATTTTTAAATGGGCCCAAAGTACCAAGTAAAATGAAGTGTTAGATGTATTTATAATAAAGAACCCTTCAGTTAATCTATGATTTTATTGTTGTGCACTGATTGCTGCTTTTTTCTCAAAGGTGGCTTCTCCTTTTCCCAGAATAATTTCCTTTACCTTTCTTCAGAAAAAGGCAGTTAGCTGAGGTTAGAGAAAATTTGGGGTATTTAGTCCAGCTGATTTCTTTAGCTCTATAATTTTATCTTACTTTTACTTACTTCTTTTTATCCCGAATGCCCCCCATTGTAGTGTTTGATTACAAATTCCAGGCTGTGATGAACACGTTAAACTATCAGTATTTATAGAAATATTCTCTTTTTAACTGCTGAAGCATAGGATGAAGTGTAGTGTCACTGAGTTCAGCTTCAGGACAGTGAAATATTTCCATTTCTGATGGTAGGCTGCTGGGTGACTCTCAGAAAATCATTTTTATATTACTGTTTCACAACTTTCCCATCTCGTAGTGAAGACAAAGACTTTTACTCACGCAGGTGAGTACTGTATAAAGGGGATGTGTCTACATTATGCAATCTGTTTCCAATCACAAAACAGAAGCAGCTTAGTGTGACTTTTATGTCTCACTGAAATTGCTGCACAACAGTTATCTTTTGAGTGAATTGAACTGAATGCCTATGAAAATGTGACTCTATAAAATCAACAGGGTAAGATTCCCATTTGACAGCACCCATATGGAGCACAGCAGTGAAATCGGTGAGGCACAAGACAGTTATGACCTCACACCAAAATTCAGCCCTCAATCAAATTCTGAATTATGACCTAAGAACTATGTACAGAAAACTATTCTTCAAATTAGGTCTAACAGAGGCATAACACCAAGCTGTTTGGAGAGAACTTAGAAACAGATGAAATAATTTTGTATAAATTCATATTTATATTTGTATATTAGTATTATAACCACAAATTATTCAGACACCTTTGCTTTTATCAGCCAGGTAACCAACACCGTGCTAGTTAGCAAGGGTTCAAACAAAACTGCAAGACAGGAAAAAATGCAAGCTCAGTAGGGAAAATATCCTTTTTTCAGAGTTGAATTCTTAATAAAGTGAGATTAATTGGGCTGTGTTTAGATGCAGGGATGCATGGGTTGGCTTCAGCTGTGGGACTTGGGCAGACATGCTCTGATAGCTTTAGCTGCAAAATGTGTAATGTTGTGTACGGCTCCTACTCATTTGCTCTGCCAAGGGCTATCATTGCCATGGCAGATCAACAGATTGGGGCATGTGTCCAGCCATCCCCTGTCACTGCCAGGCCCAGGGAGGGCAGAGCATGCCAAGATGCAGCATTTCACCTTGGCAGACTAGACACCAACATATTCTGCTCTCCAGTAGTAATTTCTGTGAAAGGAGTACCAGCTGCAACTATTATTAGCAACACCTTAGGTTCCCCCAAGTACGTGCTTTAGACTCTGCCAGGAAGCTTGCCTGTCTGTAGATAAGATGCTAATTATATGAACAGTGACAAGATTTGTATTGATTAGAAAAAGTTATTGTAAAATACATTTGAAGCAAAAGCTAATAATGGAAGAAAAAGATAGTTGTCTATTTATTTTGTTCTCGCTTTTCATAAAACCTCTTTCTCTTGTTCTCCAAAAAAAATTTGTTGAACATGTAAGCAATGTTCCCTTCCTTATTGGTGCATCTCCAGTTAATGCAAAGGAAGACAATTTTTTAGTGTCTCAATTGCAGTTAAAGACTACTCCAAACATATTCAGTGAAATCACCAAATCAAATTATATTTACTTTATTATAATCCTGAACATGTTTTGGATGTTTGGAAAGAGATATATGGAGAACTTTTTTTTTGAGGGGTGGAGTATTATATTTGGGAGATTTTTTTTTATAACCATGCCAAACCAAACTAAACTTAAATTTGCTTTGCGTAAATACATAAAGAACTTTTTTTTTTTCATTTTACTACATCTTCTTGCATTAGTTCTATTTAAACTAAGTATTTTGTTTCAATTGGGCTTTAAGCTCTGTTCTGTTCTTTTCAGCAATTAGTTCTAGAAAAATTCAAATCAAATTATAATCAAAGTAAAAATATAAAATATTTTCCAGGTCAACAATAGGTTTTGGTTTGGATGTTTTGGGGGATGTTTTTTCATTATGTTTAACCCAAAATTGCTAGCTGCACTTAATTTGAAAAACTTAACCCTTCTCTAAGCTGGAACTAGAGGGCTCAGAGAGCCCAACACTCATGTTGGGCTTGTGTAGAAGTGTAGGTCACTGCAGGATGGTAATTTAGTAACTGTCCCGGTTGATCAGCTCTCCTTCTTCTTTGGATCAGTTATGGAGAGTGTTCATCACTAAAAAATATGAAATTGTTAACGGAAAATATTTTTAAACTATTTATGTTGCCAGATGTGTCTAACCCCACTTCAGTTCACCAAGCTTCATGGGTTTGGGTTTGTTGGCACCTGCTTAGTTTTGTCCTAACTATATATAAGATTTGAAATATACATTTATGTGGAAAGTACTGTCCTAGTGGCCACATGTTCAGATGTCATTTGGAGAAAGAAATCTGAATTCCTCATATCAAGCAGAGAATATTCTTGGTTTTCCTTTTCGCCATCTTCACATATGTTATTATCTAGCACCTAGGTTTAAAATGGGATCAGCATCTTGAATGTGACAAGAAACTCTTGGTTTTATTACAAGTCAAAAAATGAACAAAGTCCTTTTGAAAGTCAAAATTAATAATTAAAAAGTGAAGAAAATTAAAAGCTACAAATGTGAAAAAAGACCTAATGCCAAAGTTAAATCCAATAGTCAATTTAACTGCTTTGTTAAGGCTCATCTAATGCTGAAAACGTTGAATAATATTAAATAGTAGGAAAAATAGGTTATTTACGTATTTTAACTTAAGATGTTAGAAAAGGAACCTCTGCCTACTCTATAAAAGGTATTTTAACGTACTTTCTTTTTCATAGTCTACTGAGGATTGTAAGTACAAGTAATTTTTGTAGTTTTTATAACCTCTCTGTTTCAAAAGCCCAATGTGTCATATATCCATCTCTGAAATACTACCCTGTTTGCTGATAACAAGCATAATAATAGAATAACTTCTATGTCCTTCTCAGATATTACATTTCAGTTAAAGCAGGATTAAAACTCATTGGGGTCAGTTCAGACTTTCATTGGATACACTAAATATTCAAAGCAAAGGAAGCCTTTCAAAATATGAAATCAATACATGCATTTTGTGGCATCAGATGGTTGGTCCTTCTTTGATGCTGCTCTGCTCTTCTATCCCAAGTACTTCATGTTCCACACCAAAGGCGACACTTTACTTTGAACAACTGGAGTTCAAACTGTGCATAGAAAACATATTTAGATACTCTGAGTGCTTTTCCCTTCAGATGTATTAGGCTTTATAAAAATGCCATTTTCCTTTCATACTACTGCTGCTGAAATTGTAATTTTAAGATGTGGCATACTGTATTTTAAGGACATAGTAAAATTGCACAAGAAATAATATGGTAGTTTAAAAGATGAGCTAGATGCAGTACTACGATCAATATGATAATGGAATTGTATTTATATATTGTAATTACAAAATAAGTGGTGTATTTTGATTCCTTTAAATGAATTGTCAACAGAGCCTGCGGTTTGATTTAGATAGGTTTATGTCCTTAAAGTATTCTAACTACTAATATAATTTCCACAAAGTAATACAGTGCTATATTTAAAACTTAATTTTATATTAATTATTATTTAAGTATTAATGTATTTGGATTTAATTTAAAGATTGTAATTGAATGCAAGGTTATAATACATTATTAATGCCTATTATTTAGTGTTATTTATAATATCAAACATCTTGTTGATATTTTTAAATAACAAAATAGATGGGTAGATCATTATACAGTGTGAAATTAGGAAAATGAAAAAGATGCATCTTCCCCTTGTTATCTCTGTTTCTATTTCTTCTTTTATTGCATTTTGTTTCACAAGATATTGAAGATCTAATGAATATTCAAATATATGCAAATCCTATTCCAGCACCATACATCATACACACAAAACACATACACTTAACATATAATTACATCCTACATATATCTCTATTTTACAAAACCTTGGTGCTTTTATCTGTTATAGATGAGGTTTTATAGGAATTGTATTCCTAACTTGACCCAATGAATTGTCCAGATACAAAATTACAGAACTTCTAATCAAGTTGGCCATCAAAAACAAGAGATGCAGCAACCTGTTAATTATCTTGCATTCATCTCCTCACCCATCCTGCATGTGAAAAACATGCCTCCTTTCTCCTTCGTTGCATCATTTGCAAGACAGCAGAACGTTCAGGTTCTCATTCAACCTTTGTTGAAACTAATTGCTCGAAATTGCTCATTTTTTATATATGGCACAATGTTACCTGAAGGATCATCAACTCTTCCTGCTATGTGACAATGTAATATAGAGAGCTGTGCTCTTTTGCTGCTGCCTCCATTTATATGAATTCCCACATCAAGCAAATCCTTTCCGGATAACCCTGGAGGCCCTTGTTCCTCCGGATAATTTTTCAACTTTGTCTGTTCAGCAGACTTTTTTTAGAGAGAAAGTTTTTTGCAGATCTTATCAGAAATTAATCAAAATTTATTCTTATAATACACAAAATTCTGCTCTCTTTTTCAAATGAAAAGATAGAACCTGAAGCATTCCATTATTTTGAAAACAGGCTGCCGAGTACTGAATGAAACAATTCATATCTTAAAATATTTAATATAACATCGTTGCAGCACAAAAAAGCAATTTAAGGATTCACAAAAAAAAGAAGTTGTAGTCTGTACCTAGTAAAGACTGTCCTTGATGTTTTAAAATTAATGAAATATTTTACAACTATAATTTTAGCTCTTGTATTTTCTTGCTAGATTAAGTCAATCTTATCACTCTGTGTCAGTATTACTCACTGCTATATTATATCATAGTTTATATAAAATAATACAAATATATGAATGGAGAAAAAAATACTAATTTTTTTTAGGACAAAACCCAAAATTAATTTTGGTTTTGAAACTACAGTCTCAGAATTATGGGAAAACACCACTGTAGATTTTTACCCTTCATGTTGTAGTCTGGGTGACTAAAACAGTGGTTAGCAGAGACATCCTCTTTCCATCTTGACTTTTCATCCATGAATTTGGTAACCGTCTTCCTTGTGAGATCACCTACCTATTTCTGTATGACACAAATCAGTTCCTTGAATCTTTTCTGCAAAGCCCCAACTGCTTTTGGCATATCATGGCTGCACATCAAATAGATGGTGACATTTTATTTACATGTGAATGATGTCTTTCTGAGAGAGGATGAAGTGCTCTCTGGAAGTACCTCTCTCTCTCTCTATGAGCTATGGGGAAGGTAGGCAAGAAGCTTGTACTAGATGACTAATTTTCAGATGTTTAAAACTGCATTATTTTCAATCTCTCCAGTTTTGCTGCCATAACCTAGTTCAGCTCTGTTGTGACAACCATGCAGATACGTGTGCCATAAAAGCTAAGCAATAAAGCCCAAATGTTAGTTTGTTTTTAATTCTTCCAAACTTCTATGCTTCTCTTCTTCACTCCACTCCAGTGCTTTTGGGCCATGATTCATTAGCTGAATATGTCTTAAAGTGCTTTGCTGCATAAGAACAAACTGAACCAGAAGTAAAAATGCTTTGCTGAACCGAGATCTGAGAGATGATGTTACTCTTGAGGACAGCAGCCTTTCCTCATAAAAACACGCCGTACCTCTTCAAGGAAGGTTTTATCACTATTTCAGAAATGTTAGGATGGAATTATAGAGCCTGCTGTGAAGAATTTCTGTCTTTAAAGGTGTTATACATATATATATAATTATAGAAAAATATAAGTTGTAAGGGACCTCTGGAGGTCATTGGGTCCAAGAACTAGCGTAAAGCAGTGCCAAATTTGAAATTTGGCTTCTTGAGGCCCTGCTCCACCTGAATTATGGAAATCCCAATGAATAAAGATTCTACAGGCTCTCAGGAAAATAGTATTTTCCTTCTGTCCAACCAGAATTTCCTGTGTAGCAATTTACCTCAAGTCCTTTTGGTATGAGTCTCTGCAAAAGTTTGGGTCCATCTTTTTGGTGATCCCACCCAAGTAGCCATCAACAGCAGTTAAATCACCCTTTAGACGTCTCTTCCCCAGGCTGAATAAACACACTGGTCACAGCCTGTCCTCGAATTCATGCTCCAGTCCCTTTGGCAGCCCTTCTCTGGTCTCTATCCAGTTTGCTGATGTCTTTGTTGTTCTGGAGACCCAGAATTGGACATAAAGAACCTGAAACTATTACATGAGTCAGCTACCAGGTAAAAAATCAGTAGTTGCAAAACACTGCCTCTGCCTAAATAAAGCAAAATGCTGGTGAAGTTCTGCAAAGATGAAGAAGAACAAGACAGAAATGCCCTCCGTCCCCACAGTGTACAGCAAAGCAACAGAAGGGCACCAGGGAAATTCAAATTATGAAACATTCTTGATGAAATATTAATAAAACCATACTATGGTCTTAATTGCTATAATTTAACACCCTGTATGGTATAAATATTTTAGAAACATGGTAAAATGGAACATTAAGAAGGGGTCAAGGGATAATAATATACATTAATCTTGATTGGCCGAGATGTATACCTCATACTTAATTTATGTTTATGCTACTGTTCTGTATTCATTTTCGAAGAGTAGTGGGTGGAATAAGCCATATGTATGTATCTTATATTGAGACGTACATGTTATGTGTGTATGTGTAGATTATTGTAGGTATTTATAAAGTAAATGCTTTTGGCTTATGAGAGAGAGAGAGAGATAGATAGATAGATAGATAGATAGATATGTATATATAAAAAGGATTTTTAAAATGCTTTCACAAGAGCATCCTCTCCTTTAGAAATCAGTCACGGATCCAGCAGTCTACAAAAGCAAGGGGGTCAGGAAATACGCAAACCTCTTTCTCACAAAATTCTTTCCTGAGGAAGTCATTATCTGTACTGCCCTTGTAATAGCCACCTTTCTTTTCCAGTAGCAAATATTTCTTTTCAGGCTGGTTTCCATATATTTGCATCAAGGGGAAGCTCTGGAAACCAGCCTGCACTATGGCCACGCTGTCAGGGAGGGGATGGCTTCATGCCCAGCTTTAGGTGTAGTTTACAGCCTGTCTTGGTAGAGGAAAAGTCTGCCTGCCAAATGGAGCAGTCAGAGAGAAGTCAGAAAACATTTCAGTGAGCTTTTAACTCTCCTATAGATTTTCACCCCATAAGGAAGCTATTGTGCTAATTTTTTGCAGAAAATAGCATACAGAAATTGCTTGAAATTGCTGGCACTCAAATAGTGACCTATGCCCATGTATGCATAAAGCGGATAGGCATTTCATTTACATTTATTGTAAATTGTATGCAGTAATGATTTCTATGTGTTAAATTGCATAATCCATACAAGTCTGACAGTCTCATAACGGCTGTGGGCCAATGTCCTCTTTTGAATGCATCAGTGCCAATGAAAGAGGTTATCGTACCCTTGACAGAGGTTACTGCCATCTTGTATCTGCTGGGGCGACTGCTCCTGTGATCACTCTCTAAACCATGTCAGTCAAAATTTACCAGACAAGCTCAAATAGTTTAAATAGCAGGGTTTTTGCTAATGACGTACATTTTGCCAAACAAAAAGAGAAGGGACTACTCACAAGAGTGTGTAGCTGGCATTTTGATGGCCAGTAAACTCTTCCACCAGCAGGGTTAGCTCCTGATACACAATATTAGTCCACAGCCTCACACTCTGTCAATTCATCTGTCCTCTTTAGCTCTAATATTTCTGCAGTTCCTTATTATTTTTTAAAAAAAAAAAAAAAAGAAAAGCAAAGCAGCACAACAGAAACGCTTTTCTTACTGAATGTAGGATTATCCCACAAAATGCACAGAGATCTGAGATACGCAACAGCATTTTGCCCAATGAGACCTTTATAATCTGATTTATAATCCACTAGGATTGAACTGGCACCACAGGGCGTGGGACAGTCCAGGTAACATTTTTTTATACTTTGTAGGGATGTCTTAAAAAATGTTTTCATAGCATTGTTAGAGGAGAGACAGTGCCAGCAGAAACTCATGCCAGTAAGTACTGGGTTAAGCCTACTGCAAAGGAGAGACCTCTCCGTCACACCAATTATAGAGAAGGAAAGCTTTGCCTTTGCTTCCAGCGCTTCTGGGAGAGCTGATCAGAGTGCCCTTTCCTGCCGTTTCTCCTTATTTTAAACCCTGCCAATAAGTCTTTTCCGCTCCTCTAAATGGTGAAACAGTGAAAGTGCTGCAGCTTTTAAAGGATTTATAAGGCTTAGCTGATCACATCACTTCCTGTGCCAAAAAAGAAGAGAAAGAATGCTGTGTGGATGGATGCTGCTTTGGTATTCTGATGTCTTGCTGTCCAATCTCAATTCCTTGCTATCTGTACTCCTCTCCATAGCCATTTACTGTCTCCAATTGTTTGGTAGATAGAAGGTCTTTTGCACAGGAACCACCTTTTAGTGGTGTGTTTGCGCAATGCCTTTCCCATGACAATCCTGGCCATGAAAAGAATTTGCAGGTGATGTAATAATCCTAATATTTTGAGTATCCCAAGGATCTGCAAAGTAGCCATTCTTCACACACTTAGATCTTTTCCTGTCAAATCCTTCTCCTAATTCCCATCAAATGTGTATACTTGCACATACACATGTACATGCAAATTCTGTAAATGCATTTAGGATCCAGTTATCTCTGTAGAACAAGGATTTATCTTCCTCATTTTGCACTTCACCCATCCAAGGATAAACATAATGGTTTTTTATAACATGATTAAAGTTCACATTCTTTAAAAAACTATAAGCAGGCTTCACTGATTCTTCCACTTTTTGCTGATTTTAAAGAAAGTTTTTTAAGGGTAGCAAAGTAGCCTTCAAAGTTATCATTAAGCCAGAATTATGAAAACTTATTGTGAGAAACAATGGGCAAGTTAACATTGTCACTATTCACTCTTACCTGAAAGCTTTATTGCGACTCCTGTTACTAGTGGCATCCTTGATAATAAATATTTCCATTTTATTCTGAGGCACAGCAAATAGATTTTGTTAGTGAATGACCTTGTGCATTAGCTGTGTTATTCATGATTTAGTGAGCCAGTCAGCTGAAATATTGCTAATGTTTTCCCAACTCAGTCTTGTTACATTTGTGCCACAAGGATGACATTAAGTGTAGTTGTAGATGAATAACAAATAACATGGCTTGAAGTTGTGTTTTGCATCATTAAAGAAATGAACCTACAGGGTACTGTTTTATTAACTGAGGAAATGACTGAAAAAAATGATGGTTCTTGAACGTCTATTTATTAAAAATAACAACCATTTGGCATGCTGAGAATTAGTGATAGTGCCCCTTAAATTTTTCATATACCAATGCAAACACACTACAGTGTCCATCCAAAGATTTTGACAGATTTTAAATAAGATTAAGAATAATTCATATATTTCAGGCTGTTTATATGAGAAGATTCAAAGTGGTGCAAGCAGGAGAACACTAAAAAAGTACAGCATAACAAAGATGAGGATTCATAATTAGAGGTCAATATGTGTATTTTTAATTATATATTATAATATCAAAGAGGGTCAGTGTATTTTCCAGGGAGACCCTCAGGAGGAGTGGATCGCTTCTTTAAAAGTGGTCTGTCATTAAAGGTGCAACAACTGTTGTTGGTTTTCTTTTCCTGAGCTTTTTGGTTTGTTTTATGTTAAAAAATAATAGAAGACATAGAAAAAGTAGCTGATATGCTTCTGGAGAGGAGGTTTAGTACCTTCCCTTGCCCCAATAACACATCATCTATTCTAAAGAAAACACACAAGGTCAGTTAAATTCCAGATAACTGGGTTTTCTCAATTTGTACAAAGCTACAACCATAAGTAGCAACTTCTGAGTCACTTCAATGGTTCTTTCTGCTTATAAACCACCCCAGTTAATACTGCTAGAAAAGTGACAACAGGAAAGAAAATTGTATTTTAGATACTATTATTCCTGGACACTAGGTAGGTCAATATTTTTATTCCTATTAGATGGAGATGGCCATAGAAGCTTATATTTTTTCTACTTTTTCTAAAGTATTAAAAGGACAAGGAATGGATCTTACATAAAAGTTTATGTTTTTAAAAAGGACAGATGGTTCTTATTTAAAAAGAAAAAAAAAAGAAAAAAAAAGCACAAAAAGGAGATGCAGTGGATATCCTAAGGGATCCAAATGAATTATACAGAGTGAGAGAATATTCAAATAGAAGCAAAAAGCAGACACAAAACTAGAATACATAGCTAGCCTTGAAAAGCTGAGTAACTGCTATTATCTGTTTGATTTTTTTGGTAGCATTTTCATCAGGAGAAAATTAAAGCAATCTGTTGAATTCTTGACTATAAATAAAAGAAGGCAGCAAACCTGTTCTTTTATAATGTCATTCCAAAAGCCAGTCTATTTAAAAGGAAAGAAAAGAAGCTGTGGCCTTAAGCTTATTTTATGGAGTGTTATTTTCCACAGTATTGTGAAGGTGAGGAGGCAAAGACTTCCCTGCACTAAGAAGAGCTGAGAGAGATCCAGATGGTCCTTCTTACCCACCCATCCCCTGGGACCACCAATCTTGCCTTCTAATTTGTAAATGTTAAGACTGAACATATGATGGTGAACTTTAATGTTAAGCTAACTGGGACTTTAAAAAGTACAATTAAAAGTTGATCTAGACATTAGCAATCAGCGAGAAAGAAGCTTGCTGACATAAAATTGTCTGCACTTGCACCAGTAGTCATTCGACTTTGGTCTACTTGAATGTATTCTGCTCCAGCTTCAGCTCAACATACTGCGGGTTGTTTTATCTGAATTTTCCGTACAGAGCTGAAACTTGTCAAAGAATATTTATGTGAGCAAATTTTGATGTGAAAGGTGGAATGACACTTCTTTTTTCATCTTCTGCTAACACTGGCTGAATTGATACACCTTTAGCTATAAATAATGGATAAGTGTTTTAAGTATGCAAGCAAGTTTTTACACATACATGTGCTGCACTCCATCAAGTAATGTGTGACATTGAATTGTCACTATTAAAATGGTCAATAGTATTAAAAATTGTCACTGTTAAAAAAGCACTGAAATATATTCTGTATTTGCAAAGCATACATAGCCAAAGCATGATTATTTTGGTTATTAGTACTCAAAGCTCCTTTATTGATGGACATCAACCTCCTTATATTATTTAGGAGAATACTTCCAATAATGGGTTTCTCAAGCTCTGCAAGAAAGCATTTGGAATAGATAACGGTTTTTCATTTCTACAGCTCTAATTCATATAAACTGGTTTTGTTCATACTTCAAGAGCAGAGCCATTATATTGACACCACACTTGGAAAATTCCTCTCTGTAGCCATGGCATTGTCAATAGGACTGTTTTAATGTTGAAGTATTTTGGAGCTTGTATACACGTTTCTTACAAGGGTACACCTGTGGAAAAAAAAAAACCAAATTGATTTGTTGACCCAACAGGCCTTTCCAGGCCTATATTTATATGTGATGAATAAACTATGCCTGTCTCAGGATGGGGTAAGTCAATCTCTGGCAATGCCTATTTACGTCTCTTGACTAGTGAGGGAACCTTGAATGATTTCTGATATGGATCCTACCATTAACAAAAAAGCTCCAGAGTAATACAAAAATGTTACTGCAGATATCCCAAACTCCTTTACTACAATTTAAGTATCACATTTAGAATAGCAGTGTGCTGATTTTAAAGGATGTTTAAGGGAAAACATACAATTGAGCAGCTATTTATTAAATAAGTAAAAATAAATCAATGCATGCAGTCAGGCAGAAAGAATGTGTTTAAAATACAT
Organism: Limosa lapponica baueri; assembly: GCA_002844005.1. NCBI lineage: Eukaryota > Metazoa > Chordata > Aves > Charadriiformes > Scolopacidae > Limosa > Limosa lapponica. Next base: position 311,996 of record KZ505889.1, read on the forward strand.
ACCTAATCTATGCAAACAGACAGCTGCGTGAGGTCTTGATGTATCAGGTCTTTGCTACTTTATCCTTGAATATTATCTGACCATGGGACATTAGGGACATGGGAGGTAGATGGTTTAGAGAGGGGAAAGTGATGCTGTTTTAGTGAATAAGTGTGAAAAAATATACAGCTCTTGGGAGCTACTCAAGTATGGGCCAGTTTTCTCTCATGACAACATGCAGTGCTGCTATTTGCCTGACAAATCTATTTTGTGTGTATTTTTTTAACAGAATTAAAGACAAACAGAGATGGAAAATTCCTTGATTGTGTGCATGGAGATTTGTCTGTCTCGTACTAAAAACTGTGAGAATGCAAAGGTGCTCTGGGAGTGGTGAGCAAGGCCTGAATTTCCATCTGCTGGTTTTATTGGCTAGAGCAGGTTGTAAAGGATGTGTGCCCACAAAATTGCTGGAGATGCAAACAATATTTTAAATTACTCCAGGCAGCAAGGTACTGCATCTGAACAGATTGAAAGCTGAAATGTTGATATCAGAAATTAAATTAATGCATGTGAGATTGAAACAATATCTAATTAAAATCATTTGAAAAATGACTTGAAAATTGAATATGACATAATATTTAGCAGACTGTCGCTAGTACAGCCACGCAGCTTTGACTTTTCTGCAACCATTTTCATTCCAGGCCTGGCTGCCAGTTAACTAGAAATTACACATGAAGCAACTATCATGTCATCCCCCAGTAAAGACTGGAAGACAAAATACCTTTTGCCTGCAGCCTGTGTACTTGTCCCTCAATAACTGAATCGTAAAATTTAGTAAAGGAACCCTTCTTCTCCTTGTATCTGGCCACTTGAGTTAGTCATTTTTGTTTCAAGCTGGAGCATTTTGAATGCTCATGTTGTGTTTTTGACTAATTTACTTGCAGTCTGATGCTACTCCTGCGTGGGGAGATGATTTACAGATACACAGGCTGTAGCCCCTGGAAGAAGCGCCTTGGGCTGGGCACAGGGTTGCCACACACCACCCTGTAGATATATGCCAATATCAGGGAGAGTTTACTTGTATTCCAGAAAGTCCGTTCTTCTGAACATGATCATACCCAAGTATCTAATTCAAAGTTCATTAGAGTACTTTTTAATTACTTCCAGTAAAGGAAAGTGAAAGAGGTGGGAAAAACCTTTGTAACCTATGTTGGGTTGTTCTGTTGGGAAAAGACTTCGAGAGCACTGAACCAACAGTGCAGTTTTCCTCTGTCCCATTCTCATTTCATGGTGTGAATGCCTCAGCAGTCTCAGGAAGTGCATTGACTGTGCAAAGGCAGGTTTACTCTGCGACCGTGTTCTTCTCAACAGGGAGAGAGACCAAATATTATGGGAATCCATTTTCATGGAATGACAAAGATTTTACTATCTGCTATGTATTGCATCACATAGTGCATGGGGTGCCAAACATAAAGGCATTTTTTCTGGTCCACCCTATGAAGAAGCTTTCCATATAAGAAGGGGGTTCTTTGTAGGGGAGAAGAAAGTGAAGAGTGACTTGATGTAGATAAATGCAACGTCTGCTTGTCTTAGATTTGGGAAACTTGTTAAAAAGTTAAAAGCCGTAATAAATACTTACCATGTCTCTGGATTTCCCTTTCTCCTTTTGCCTTTCCTTTCCTCAAAGAGAGAAAAATAAATGAAGTTCTTCTCAATGTGGCTCCGTGAAAGGAGCTTTGCAACAAGCTGATGGGAAGAAGACGGTTGTTGCAGAATTCATCTGACAGCCTACAGTAAATCTAAATTAATTGCCCTCCATCACTTTATTGACTGGAGGTCTAGTCAATATAGTCAGTGAGTTTAGGGCATAAATTGGCTCATTCTAAAATGGGCATGTAATAGAGGTCAGGGGAATCATATGTCTGTAAGTACTTTTTTTTCTACACTTAATTAAATACAGCACACTCTCAAAGTCAGATTCACAGCAGAAAAATAGGTTTCCTTGTGAGTGACACCATCTTCCCACAAATACTTTTCATATTTAAGGTTGGTTTATTCTCTGGAGCAGGTAAATCCTGCAGCAGCACAGGGGACAGGCCAAGGAAGTCACCTGCAGAAACCCCTCCCTCATCGCGCTTGTGCCAGCGTGCGCTCCCATGAGTAAGCCCAAGTGGCAGTTGCGCTTGGCAACCTGCTTTATAGCAAACCTTTGTAAACCACTCATTTCTCAGGCCTTCCTTCTTCCAGAAGTGCTATAATGAGACTGGAGGTCTGCTCGAAGCCCTGTGTAACTTGCTTCTCCTAATAACCAACAGATTCCAAGGTTAAACCTGCCAAATACAAATCTAGACACTCAAATTCCTGACCCTGCCACTGACAGATAACTTTGCTGAAGGAAATAAATGTTAGCCCTCAGAAAACACATCAGACTTCCCTCAGGTTAGTGAAGACTATGAACAGTGACAATCCCTACCCTTAAACACTCAGTAACACCCTCATCGTGCTCTCTAATAGAGCAAAGCCATTAAGTTGTCCCCATTGTAATTTAGATCACAGAAGAGACTTCCACAGATTCTTTCAGGTTAAAATAACTGGTATACAGAGAGTAGGCAAAATTATTCCACTGTAGCTACGTGCTTAATTATATGGAATACTGCATAAATTGTCAAGTGCAAAGAATTATTCTGATAAATTAAAATACTAATTAAATAGGCTATTGCAGAATTTTGAGAACATTATAGGGCTCCGCTTCTTCAGGTAATTTGCATATCCTTCATCTAGTGAATTTAATTTAAAGGCCTCCTTTTTTGTGTGTTCGGAAGCCCTTTTTGTTTCAGTGGAAGATTAAAAAAGGGCTTTATATGTTGCTAACTGGGTAAGGTTGGGGGTTTTTTGCCTTTTTTTTTAATAGCTGTTTTTATTATGCCTTTTTGCTGATGAGTTTGCCAGTTCTCCACTAGTATTTCAGGACTTTAAACTGTGGCCATAAAAAATCAACTTTGATGGGATGTGCAATATACCATGTTACCCAGAATTATCATTTCCAGTTCATAAAATTTGCAACAGAAACATCATCTGCTCTGTATTTGTATTGGAATAAAAGCTAGAAGGTAATACACTAAAATACTTTTAAAAAATTTAGGCCAGTTTTCAAAGGATTAATAGCTTGTTCTTAATATCTGAATTTATTTTCCTGCCACTTTTTCCTCACATGGCTATAGGTTATCAACCACGTTTTATTGTCTTAAATTCTCAATTATAGTTAAGTAGTTATATTCACGTTCAGCGACTTGAAGCAGCTGCTTGATATGTAGCTGATGCTTCAGCTTCAGCACCACTGGTTTTGACAGAATTTCTTCACCTTCCTGAACTGCTTGTGGAGTTCAAGGTTAGCTAAAATACTCTCCTGTACATGCCTGGAGTGAACATACCGGAGACTGTCTACTGTGTCTCTCTCTGCAATCTGACAGTGCCCGAGCTTGACCATTTTCAGGTTATGATTTAATCAATAACACGTTGTGCCTTCATACCTCCTAATTTTGAGAGGTTTTACATTGCCATGGCTGTCAGAGCTGTCCTTCGTGTTTTAGCCAATGTCAAGGGGAAAAGGGGGGTGTTAAGTAAACTTTTTTTTAAAATATCAAAGCTTCAATAATTAAAGTCTTCAGGAAACCTGTAATAGGAAGGTCAAATATCTAATAGTAATTATAAATTTCAGCAAGTCAGCAGACCAAATATTTCTATTAACTGAAAGGAAATTACACACTGGGATATAAAGCTTGTTGTTTACTTATATCCATTTATTTTGCAGCCACTCTGCTGTGCAATTTTCTTTATCTTGGAGTACCAAAGAATCATTTGTTGGACCATTCAGTTTCTTTGAATGAGGCTGTGGAGCTTTCTGGTTTTCTATATCTAAATTTTTGCATTTGGTAGACATCTGCCTTTAATGTACATGCTGGGTGTGAGGGGGTCAGTGTGGTAGCATGGCACATCTTTGCAAGAGAATGGCATATCCAAATGGGAGAATGTTATAATGTGACTTCGCAGGTCATCAGCCATCAGTGAAGCAATATAGTCCAGAATCTATTTCAAAGCTGAAAATTAAGCTTGTTAGCGTAATTTTGTTAAGATTTACTTATTGTTTGGAAATTCATACTGCACAACATATACAACACAGTGAAAATGTATCCTCAAATTGCACGTTCCAGGCAACTCTCCTTCTCATGTGGTCCCTGTGACCCTGGGTGGAATGAATCTGTTTGTGAATTTGTAAAGCATGGCATAAATATTAAGTATGGGAGTATTGTATGGAGTTTTTAGGCTGTCATCCAGCAAAACATGCATTTAAACTTTCTAAGCTTGAGACTCCATGTTCCTCTCTGCTTAATCAGTTACATCTTAAAAAGAAGCAAACATAAGTTGTGTGGGTCTAAAAGGTGGACAGAGGTTTGCTTTCTGTTTAAGTCACAGGCAATATTCATCCTTTGCTGAGGGCAGTCAGAAAAGTTTCTCTGTATTAGAATTGTTTGAGGTTTCACTTCTTGAGTCTTTGCACATACAGTCTCTTAGCAAAATCTTTGCACATTTTGGATATATGAGGTGAGATTGAGCCCTAATAATACGACTCACCTCTGAAATAAATGTGAGTCATTTGTGTTGCACTTTGGACAAACTAAATAAAGTATCAGTTCAAAATAATATTGCTTCTGAGAATTGTCTGCTGCAATCTGAACTGTTTTGAATATGTTTTGAATTGTAACAATTAAAGAGTATTTTTCACAAATGAAAGAAAAGATATGCTAATTCCTTTCAGTATTTTAATGTGAATTTACAGAGTACAATATGTTGTAGCACACTTCTTGTCCTTTCTGGTAGCAATGTTTCCTTTAGGCAACTTAAATTGAGAAGCTGAGTCTTTCCAAATTGTGTCTGCAATCAAAGGAAGGAGATAGGTGCCTGCAGATGTGTGTAAGATATGTGGAATGACTCATCGCATTAAATGTCCATCCCTTTCCGTTGAGCACAGAGAGAACCTAGATGACTCACTTGGATTACATAGTCAATGACTAGACGGCTAAAGGGAGGAGAGTTTAACAAGGCTGCAAGGCTTCATTTCTACTCATAAATAAATCAAGCTAGGTGCCTGGGTTTTGGCACACTGACACAGCTTGCATCTAGAAGGTTAAAGTCTTTCCGTCCAAGACAGGATGACCTTACCCATACCCCCAGCTGGGAATAGTCCCATCCTTGCACTGTCCCCAGAACTGTGGTTAGGAATGTTTTTTTGTGAGAATACTCATGACCAAAGGCCAAAATCATGTGAAGACCGTAGTAATGATTTAAAAGTATGGGCAATGGTAAGACAGTGCTCAAGTTCATGGCCTGGGTGTGTTTGCATTGCAAGTATAGATGTAGCCTTAGTGATTACTACCTCTATTTTGTATTTAGCGGTTTTATACTGGATTACTTTATTTTTGTTTTGAATGCTTCTACCGATATAGAAGCTGATAAATAGGAAAAAACTAAATTTCAAAAAAGAAAACATTGTGTATTGGATCCCAATGTTGTGAAATAATGTGTTTATCTTACCTGCTAGGTAAGAGTTGCTTATTTTTGTTGTGAAATGTCTCACAAAGTGGCAGTGCTGCTGTAATAGTAAGGTGCTGCCCTGCTCTTCACTGCAAGGAAGACAGTGGGAAGTTTCCACTGAAGAGAACTTTCGAAACATATTGTGTAAATATGTGTGATACTGTGTGTACAAGAGAACTAGAATTAGTTTGGTTTTCTTTTTCACATAATAATAAATAATTAATAGCATACCTATGCATTCAAAAAACTGACTAGCAGAGTTGCTATCAGGGAAAGATAATCTATAGATGGCATTGGTAGGAACTGTCATGAATTTGTTGATGGAGGAAAGAAGGTTGGTTATATTGTAAATGCTGCAAAATCATGCATATTCCAGTTTTCCTGTAACTCTTTCAATCTTAATTTTCCTTACAGCCATAAACAAAGAGGAGCTTGAAAAAGCAACTGGACTGAAAATTCTGCAGACTGGTGTGGGGGAGGTAAGTGTGTTGGGGCCATTTTACACTCTCAAAAACATTTTAATTGTTGAGGTCTTTTAAGAAATCCTGGAGCTCATGAATGTTTGTGAGCTACCAGTCTGATAATGCTAAGGGCCTTTTTATGATACAGTTGCATCTGTCAAAATACAATCTGCTGCACAAATAACACTGTATCCCACAGAGAAAAAAATACCGTCCTTATGAGAAAAGTACAGCCGGCTTTAAGAAATGCAGTTTTTTGCTTTGTTGTATCACAGAAACAAAATCCCCAAAGATGAGCACAACAACTGAAGTCGTCATATTATTCCCCTTGGTTTTGATGGAGTGCTATCTCATCTAGATCAATGAAAGTTTAAATTTGGGGTAAAGAGTCTTCAGACGTTACAGAGAATCTGACAGTGAATGACTTGCTTATTTTGGATGTAACTTGAAACATAAATAAAGCATGTGTCTGTTATTATGGTGATATCACTAAGCAAAAACTCTACTAAGCAGTTCATCATTTATTAATAAAGATGATGTTATCTGGTAAGAACCTTGTATGAACTATAGTTGATTGCTAATTCTCGTGCTAATTTTGTGTAAACACGTATCTTTTTTTTCCTTTTCATTTAAGTAATTTTGCCAGTGGTGAGTGCTCGCAGGGCTAGAGAAATGCCTTTTTATTGTGATTACATTATTCTCAGTATTAAGAATAATGAATTCGTAACTTTTAATATACTAACGGAATTTACTTTTTTCTTTTTTTTTACTGATTTTCTTTTTTATTATTTGTAATTATTATCAGTTCATGCCTAAGAACTTAACTTGCCAGGATTTCTGAGGTTCTTTGTGTAACTTTATTCACATTCGTAAAAGACTTAGTACCAACACTGAGACCTGCTGAGATGCTCAGGGTCAAAGTTGTAAGAATTAGAACTTGGAAACTAATGTAGGTGAAATCGTGAGATAGTGAAAGCCAGCATCTCTCCTTAACTGGAGCTGATTTAACTAGTTGAGGTTCTCAAGGATGCATAACCTCAAGAGCTGGGAAGTGTATCCTGGAGCATTGCTGTGCACCTCAGGCTGTGTCCTACCTCCAAACCAGAGTGAAGCTTGTGTTTGTGCTGTCCGCAGGCTCTGTTTTTTGCTAAATAACCAGACAAACAGGTCAGCAGGACAAACTATGGAAGCCACATTCAGTAAAATTGTACCCAACAGGACTCCTCATGCTAATGAAATACTTCCATGTGTTTTGTCCAGTTCCAGTCACTGAATGGTTTAGCTGTTAAAGGAATTGTTATAAGTGGTCAATGGAGAAAGAAAGCACTTCTGGATATTTGAAATGAAAAAAGTTGTTAAATGCATCATTACTCCACATTGTAGTCATAGGGTTCTTGTTACCATGGGAGTCTAAGGATGTACTGGAGATACAGCCTTGTGGACTTCCTAGATTTTTTTAAGATCAGCTAATAGAGCTGGAAAAAAAAAAAAGGACAAGTTCTTAGGCTAGAGATCTCCTCAGTCTGGTTCTTGTGCTTGCTTTCTTAAAAGTCACTGCAGAGCTCAACTCCCATTTATTTAGGCTATCATAGCTTTTAAAAAAATTGGTGATGCTACTTGGATTAATAAAGACTTTGACAGAAGGTTGTGCTTTACACTCTGCCAAAAATATATTTTTAGAAGGCAAAAAGTGAAAATTAATTAACTGAAGGGAAGCAGACATTTCGGCCTAAATATATTTCAGGTTACCTCTGAGATACAGTGATCAGCAGCGAAAGAGCCAAGTGATTTGTAACATTAAGGTGATAGAAGAACATTTATTCAGCTGCCTATATATTTTGTTGGATGTGAATTCTCCCAGCTCTGTACATTCCCTTTCTAAGTCTTATCAGATATGATTGTGTACATAATGAATACATTTCTGCAGTCTTACCTACATGAAAAATAATGGAGTGCTGTAACCAAGTGGTTTCTTTGTTGATAGGGTATCAGATTCAGGCTATTTCAGGTTAAATATGTTAATCCAGTTTTGCAGTTTGTTCTTGATTCACCTTGGTGATTAAGTGTTAAAATAATAGAAAGTACATATTTTAACATAATGAAGGAGCCTTTGGTTGAATAAGGATTTATTCTTCACACTGTGGGAATGGAATTATATGTAATGGTAACTATAAATCAAATTCAAGATGCTCAAATCACAAGTACTTAGAAAAAAATCTTTAGTTCCACAATGAGAGATGGCCTTTTTGTTTGGACAGTAGGTCAGATTCATGTCAAAGTTAATGGATATATAATCTTCACTTGCAGGACTGTAAAATAAAAAGGATTGATTTTGCATGGCAAGTTTCATATCTGAAATAGCTCAAGAGAAATATAGCTGAGATACTAGTGGCAAATGGAACAGCTGTATAAACAAATGCAGGAGTTGTTCTAAGCTCAGCAATAATTCATGTGTCGCTCTGGACAGTGGAACCTGTTTTAGGTGTTGATCTATGATAACAGGATTTGTGCCTCAGTAAGAAATGTGTAGACACCAATGACTACCCAGGCCTTGGGTGCGGTAGGAAACTGTCTCTTTCTCTGTGGAGAAGAGAAATGCTTCTCAGAGCTCCTCAATCTCTTGCTTTTTCTCTCTGTCTCAACAAAAGCATTTTAAAAGCAACAACAGATTATAAAATTCACACCAAGTTTACTGAGCCATTCAGTCAAGTCCAGGGAGGGCTGATGAATTGCTTTTATGTCACTGTATAAACATGTGCTATGCAGTCATTAACAACAAAGGTCTGGAGTCTAGCACAGCTACAATACAGTTCATCATCTCTATGTCATGAAAAGATTTCCACAGCTTCAGGGAGTTTTTTGCACAGAGCTGAGGTTAGTTGTGTTGTGTCAACGTAGGGTAGGCTCTGCTCTAGCAGGATTAAAAATGAGTTCCTAAGGTGCCACATCAGAAGCTGCTCACGTGTCACATGTTGACTTAAAAGTTCTATATGTTTCATGGGCAGGTTTCGATGATACAATGCAAAGAATTGTCTGGACTGTGGGTAAGCAGATCAGGTCACTGTGGAACAACAGACCCTTACTGGTACTTCCACAACACATCTACCTCAACATCTAATATTTGCTGGCAGAATATTCAATGGCCCAGGGGTCCAGAAAGTTGTACTGGAGTTTGATGTGCTGTGTATCACTCTTAAAGTGCTAATTATTTTGGCACCTATCTTGTTTGTAAGAAGGCTGTTATACCAGGAAACCAGGAATAACTCCGCTATAGAGAAAACCAACGCGAGACTGAAATCCTGAGGATGTGTACGTTAGCGTAGTACTGACTATCTCTGGAATTATATTTACAAAGGTGTTTATTTTCTATTTGGAGTTTTCCAGCACTTATAACAGCTCTAAATCTCCTATACCATAGCCCTGTGAGATTTGTTTGAGCCATTGTCATGCATGATGTTTGTGGCACACAAATTTATCATAAGCTTTTCACACCTTCTTGGTTATTCAGATACAATGAAGTTGCTGTTGTCTTTGAGGTATTTTCTTTTGATCTTCCACACATGAAATAAACCTCTGAAATCCTAAGATCATCTTCAGAAGTTCAAGAACCTCCTGTAGTTGAGTATATGTGAGGGTATGATGTAAGTGTTGTGTTATCTATGTGTGTATTTGCATAATACCATAAGAGGCATAGCACTGGTAAAAAACCTGAAGAGCTAAACAGCATTTAAGCAGGATTCATAACTCTCTTGTATCTCTTAACTTGATGTGGACCATTGCGTTTTGCAGAAAAAAAGAGTTGAACTTGTTGCTCTGCTTGGCTGAGGACCCCTGCGAGATCCTGGGGACAGCATTTGGTCTCACATGGAGGGAAAGGCTCCTCAGAGCAGCATGGCTCCTCCTGACTCCTGGTGAGTTCAGGATTCAGCAGAGTTGGGGGTGCCAGTTCCACGCAAACATTAGTCCAACTGGACTTGTAGCCAGGAGCTGCACTCCAACCCAAGGGAGCTCAGCAGGCACATGAACCACAGGTTCATGACCTGCACACAGGTCACTGAGTAACCTGGAATTACTTCCACATCCTTTATGAACTTAACCACTTCTTTCTCATCACATAAGCACTTTTGAATTATTATAAAAGTGCAGCATTTTTCAGTTCAATTCCATGCTTAGCGTGGCTGTGACCAGAGTTTGTCTGGTTCAACTCCAGCTCCAGTTTAGGAAAATTTCACATAATGGTTCAAAGGCAGTTACTATGGCATGGAAAAATAACTGTTTATCCAGCTTTTGGCTGAAATTTGTTGCCAACAACAATTTCAGCATAGCATGTCAGGCTTTCCAGTGGCTCAAGAAAGTGCGAAGATTCAAATCGGGTTTTGGAGGCTAAGAGTCTGTGATTTGAAAAATAAATTATCTGAATCAAGGCCTGAAACAAACCAGAGCAATGGCACTGTTTCTGTCTTGAGCTGATAAAACAGCACGCGCTCCATAATACTTTACTTCTAATTAACTTTTTCAATTTCCCAGTAGGGTTTCAAAAAATACACTCATCACTGGAATTGTAACTTTGTTCGTAGAATTCGAATCATGGTTTTCATATGGCAGACATAAGAATTAGAATAGTTTTCTAAACCAAATATATGTGAAATAACCCAAAATATATGTGAAATGAACACTGTCGTACCTCTAGATGTTCTAAAATAGAGCAGTGATATTTTGACATGTTTTAGGATATACTCATTTATAGGTATTTTGATAGGTGTAGAATTATTTTGATGTTGCATAAAGTGATGTTACTACAATAAAGAAATCTGTATTTAAAAATTCTAATGAAGCTAGAGGACGTGATAAGACAGACTTTCCAGTGATATGCAAGACTCTTTGAGGCAGGAGTGAGATTTCTAACTTATCTTCCTTAGTGTTGCCAAATTTTGTTGTTAATGTCTGTGTATCCAGACTTTACCCAGAACAATCCTGGAAATCCATTAAGAATTGGAGTGAGTGCAGAACTTAACAAACCATTAGCAATTGCTGAAGCATAAGGTGTCAGCTTTTTTCTGATATTCTCCAACGACTAGGTAGAATACTAAAGGTTGGCTTCTGGCCTGTAAAGACCAGATTAGCCTGGGATTTACTCCAGCTGCTTTTCTTACAGTGACATCTTGGCAACCAGCAAACGCTCCTGATCAGGAGCAGGTACTGCACCCAGAGGTACACTGGGAGAGGAGGGGATGCTGTACCCAAGATCACTTAGATAAGGTGAATCTGATACTGACCATGGTCTGGGAGCAGCAGCTATGCATGCATAAATACTCAAGTTTTAGCCCAAGTCACGGGTAAGTTTTTCAACTTCTGTTGAAACCCACCGTCCTCTTACCAGAACTAATTAGGCTGAAGCCAAGAAGAGGTGCCTATGAGGGAACACACCTCTGCATTACAGTGTAAGCATTCTTAGACCAGGGGCACCCCTGGGAGGGCTTTTTCCATGATCCTACTTTCAGCATCTTTTCCTGCAAAACCCATTACTTAGAAATCAACAAATTCATTTGTTCCTGTTATGTGAGAGCTGGCACCGGAGATTCTGCAGACAGCTCTTGCCATTGGCTTTTGCTGGTCGCTGTGGCTGTGTTGATTAACAGTTGAACAGAGATTTCCAGGCGGACAGTGTTTTGGAGCAATACATTTCTATGGGCCAGGCATGCATTGGGTCACAGATGGGGTCTTTGCTTTAAGGCATGTACCTTTAAGGCAATATATACTAACGAGAACAAAATCATTAAATGAAAAACTTTAAGGAGTACAATCCTAGAAATATTCTTGGTGAAGGCACAATGAGGAAGATTTATGTAATCTCACCCACACAAATTATAGATTCTGAAGCTGTGTAACCCTTAAAAATTCATGGATGATATTTTACATAGGATACTACTAGTAATATCCTACTTTTATGCAGTTTACTGACAATGAACAATATCTCACTATTACATTTTTGTGAGTATACAGGTATAGTAAAGTGATGCTAATCAGAAGTTAGTCATACAGTAGTATTTAGAAGTAATGCTTCAAGAGCTTTAAGGAATAAAGCTGAACAGAACATTAAATTTCTCCAAAGAGAATGATGGAGCTCTATGGCTCATTTATTTAAGATCTTGTATGTTTTTGCAAAATGCATTTTAGCTAATATTTAGAGATAATGTTAATGCTATTTATTAACTATTCATTATGGTACATAGCCCACTAGAGGGCTGCTTTTCATATAAATTGTATCCAGTGTTAATAAACGGCAAAATAAAAACAAAAAATATGCAGCATGAATATGTATATTATTTTACCACATTGTTTTGTCATATACCTTCTGTGACTGCCTGTTATATACAGAACATACTAAAGCAATATAAATCACGGCCCCAACTCTGCTAACATTTAGAATATGCTTAGTTTTAAGTATATAGTTAGACTTTCCTTCTAAGCTACTGATAAGTTTAGAGTTAAAGAGATGCCTGGATGCTACTGAGACTGTCTTCTGTCACATATCACACCATCTCTGGCTGTGGAGGGGCAAAGTTCCAATGTTTATCCCCTGTATTTGATTTGAATATTGCATAGCAGAGGTGTTTTGACATCTGAATGACAGGTCACAGCTTCAGTTTAGAAATCAGGTGTCAGTAGTAATTTCTTTTCTTGTGTTCTGATTGTGACAACGCCCTCCACCTTCTTTACAAATTTTTAAAGAACACGACAAGGAAATGAGGAGATTGTAATGTTAAGAAAAATACAACAAACCTGATTTTCAGAGACAACTATCAGTATATATTGATTAATGTTTTCCTCCTGAAACAGTATAAAAAGCACAAGTATTCAAGTGTCATGTTGGTTCATGAATTCCTTTACAGTAGCACTGTGTGATTTAAAGGAGCAGAAGTGCCAAGTGATGTGGCAGTTGCCATGGCAACTACAGCAATTCAATTTTTATTCAGTATCATGTAAAATGAAACAAGATATGGTTTGCCTTGTGGCTTCAGGAACTTATGCATCCTACCAGTGTTGTTCCTTTTTGTCTTTTTTAACAGTGTGCTGTTAAAAAAGTAGCATATGTTTGTTTTAAGGATTTGTTTTGGTTTTAGGCCGTGTCATGCCATTGTTTGTAAAGAAGAGTTTCCCTTACAAGCCACTATAGATCTGTAGAGAAAAGAGATTTAGATACTAGCACTGACTACATAAAGCAAACTGCAGGGTAATTCTGCTTAAAAATCAATGTTATTATCTACCCTATGATTTGGCAGCCTGCATTTGATATATTCATAAAGAAGATATGTAGGATCTTTACATAGAAGGTGATTGTTTGTACTAAATATCTTACTGATTCATGAAATTCAGCATCCTCCCTCTACCAGCAGCCAGTTCATTATGACTCAAAGGAAAACAAAATCTTCAGTGGTGTAATGGGTTGGCTGGGGAAGCTGTAGATTAAGATTAAATTCTGTTTAGCTGTCTGAAGTTTGAGTGATAGAGCTGGTCAGAAATACGGTGGAAGAGATATTCTTCCACCTCCAGAGGCAAGAGCTTGATCCTGGCAGGAACACGTGGATTTCAAGCAATCTCAAACACAGATTTAACTATTTGAGGAGAGGAAGAGGTGGCAGATCCCGGTCCCTCACCCTCTCTCTAGCAGTCCCCAGGCAGCAAATCTTCCCTTCCCTGTCCAGGTCGACATGGAAAGCCAATCACCAGGACCTCTGCTCTCATTCTGTAAGCATAGGAGAGTGAGTGTCTTGGGCTGAGATCCAAGCTGTGAGACATCCAACATTTCTCTATGAATCTTGGCATCAGGGGCCTTATATCTAAGTCAGCATTAGTAAAATAAACAAGAACAGGGCACAGGGCCTGTCATGGTCCCATATTCATCTGTACTGTTAAAATATAGGCATGGTAACTCACCAACTAGTACTCTTCTAGGCTGTTTTGCTTCTAAGTCTAAGCAAGATCCAGGCCAGTGACCATTCACAGTAGGCAGCTTCAGTGTGGTCTGCTTTGAAGCACAGAAGGTGTTTTCCTTAGAAAATGTGTTTTCCTTAGGAATGTGGTTTCCTTAGGAATGTGTTTTCCTTAGAATTAAAATTTCAGCTGCAGGTTGAATGGCACAGAAACTCTCAAGAAGAGTTGCTGTGCCAATTATTGTAGGGTTTTCAGTTCTAGGCTATAAACCTTAAGATCCCTTAAACCTTTCTGGGAAGGTTGAAGGTTTGGTAGCACATTCTCATTCATCCTGCCCAGAATAGTTTTGCATCTGTACATGACTAAGTTTCCACCTTTAGAGGCAACACTCCTGTAGTGCTGCTGCATGTCCATCACTTTAGCATCCTTCAGAATGCAAGACTTTGTGCTCTACACATAATATCATATTTTAGTCAGAATATTTTTAACAGTGTTCTAAATTTAAGCATGAGGATTCCTATTAAATTAGTTTTGTTGAACCTCAGTTTTCTTTTCTCTATGAATCAGCAAGATTTATCCTGATGAGATAGTTTTAGTTAGGCAGATGTTTGAGTTGCTTTGACTAAGCATAGTTTTAGGATTTTTTTTCACTTTGCCTGGTATGAAAGGAAAATGTTGGTGTTTTTTTTTAAATAGAGCTGCAAACCTACTTAACTGAATTTGTAACTTAAAGCTTCTGTAGAAACAGCAATGTAATGGCTCGTGAACTGAAGAATGTCACTGTTAGGTCTCTATTTTCACTTTGGTAAATGTAGGTATCTCTGATTCACATTACTGGGCATTAGGCACAAACATCGAGGACATAACTGATCCTTTATAACTATATACTGCAGCTCCAACAAAATACCCATTTCAGTGAAGAGTTATATGTGCTATGTAGTGCACACCAAGACCTGGATAGGGTGTGAGCACAGCACTTTGGCATGCATGAAAACAGCTCCTGGGTCAGTATGACTGCTTTTAGTGCTATGGATAGATCTGTCATAGAGCGATTTTTCAATGTGATCTGAGCATATCAAGTGTTTGAGTATCAGAACCTGTGACAAAGAAAGGGGACATGATTCTGTGCCATGGGAAAATGACCTAGTCCATTAATGCCCAAGGACCATTGCAACTGACGACAGTTCACTGTGCACTTTGCTCTTGCAAAAGGGTTGTCATTTTGCAAACTATTTATCTCTCTGGCTCTTTACCTTTAGCAGGTAGAGTAATGACTTCATTTTACAAACGTCAGTGCTGTTTTTATGATACAGATTTCACTTGATTGTTAAACTGTTAATTTAAAGATCTTTACTAAGTGAATGCAAACAAATTCTGGTCCTCAAAGCTCTGCTAATGTACAATGTTTGAATTTTAATTTCCAGTCCATCTTAGATTACAGTGATGAAAAACAATATTTAATCCCTCGTTAACACATGAATAAGCGGAAACTGTCATTTCCCACCAAACAATAACGGGATTATCTCAAGAACTGTCAGTTTATGTGAAAACATTATGTTGCCCAAATTTTCATAAAAATTAGCAGTGGGTAATATTCAAGATCAGAGCAATGGAAAGAGGGAAATCTGCATTCATGGTAATAAATATTCATATTTGTCTGCTCAGGAGATGAAAATCTAATCAAGGGGCTATTGATGCTCTGGCTTTTTTTTTTTTTTTAAACCAAGATGTTTCATCTAAATTGGGTTTGATATGGAAATTAGTCTCACTCCAAGTCCTCCAGGCCATGAGCATGCTGGGATAACACTGGAGGTGTCCGGCACATCAGATGTTGCTGCTGGCGTCTGCTTCTACAGACAACAAACACAATAAAATAAAATAAAAAATTGACAACATCTCAAGGGTCAAGCTCCCAGTGGCTTAGGGTGTTGTGATTTTTTTTCTCCCCCTAAACATTTTAATTTTATCCCAGTTAAATCCTCAGTACTGCAGGGTTAAAATTGTCGGCATTTTTTTGCTTTTGTTGACAATTACCATAAATCAGAAGACACTCTGCATGAAGCTTAATGAAATATGTATGATCTAAAAATGGGAAGAAGATAAGTGCAGTATGTTGCTTTAGGGTTTTGTGTGTGTATCTGTGTATCTGTGCGTGCATATGCACAACCTGGAGAGCTAACTTCTATTTTGTGTGCTGTGCACTGAATGGAAGAGCCAGGCAATTACCAACTGGAGAACAAAATAGGTTCTTTACAATAAAAAACATATCACATGAACAAAATGTTTCATAGTTTATCCAAAAAGTGAGAGTAATATGTTTTCTATATCAGTTGGTATGTTCAATTAATATACTTTGTTAAAGCAGTCTTGATACTGTTTGTGTCTACAGTAGGACAAAAATCTCGTCCTCTAAGACTGCCTCCAAAAAGAAGTGTCTGCTTTGATATACTTTTGTACAGCATCCTTGTACTTCTTGGGGGTTTTAAGACTTTTTTTAAATGAACTATATCATGAAGGTTCTGATGTTACAAATAACCTATATATATATATATGGGCACATACTTTCTGAGAGAGTGTTGTGTTTTCTGAGATCTACCTAGCACAGTTGTGAGTGCTACTGGACATTAGACAGTTTCACCTAACTATTGATTGCAGTAGTTACAAACAATACCATCAATGAGTTTATTTAGTTCCTGGAGAAACTGTCGTACAAATAGTATCTTTTTTAGATTTGGAACTGGACAAAAGTAGTATCAGCAGCATTCAACTATATTGCCTGTAGCAGGAGAGAAAGGAAAGATAAGCAGAGACTGCTCTGAAAGAAAGGTCATTCTTACTGACCAAGAAGAGACAATAGCTAGAATACAAATATTGCTTGTTGAGGAGGTTGCATCCTTTCATTATCAAATCTATACCAAATACAAAATACGGAGATATGGCTTGTACTGTTTCAGAATTCCAGTAATTTGTGCAATAAATCATTGAGAAGCAAGTATAAGCAGCCTGCAGAGTGTGGTGTGCATGTATTGGCAGACCTGATATCTTTTACTGTACAATCTGTGCTGGCATCTTTGTCCAAAATGTTTTTCAGAGACTTTATCTTCCTAATCAACTCCTTTGCCAAGCTTAAAAAAAAAAGGAACAGAAATGCATGTAGCGTATATAGCAAATGGGTGTTCAGCAGCGTACAGGTGTCTGGCATGCAGGTGCCAGATAATGTAAGGTAGTTAAATATTTTCTGGGAAATCCCATTATTTGTTCCTAAAAGAAAGAGTTGCCCATTCTTCTAGTGCTACCTGCACTAGCAAGATGTACACCTGAAAGTATTAATCACCCCTCTTAACTGTTACCCAATTGATGAGAGTGGTGCTTAGAACAGAGCTGCCTTTTCTCTTTTTGCCTTTTCCCAAGACACTAAATTGACTCTGTG
This sequence comes from Limosa lapponica baueri, assembly GCA_002844005.1. Taxonomy (NCBI): domain Eukaryota; kingdom Metazoa; phylum Chordata; class Aves; order Charadriiformes; family Scolopacidae; genus Limosa; species Limosa lapponica. The sequence goes on from KZ505889.1 coordinate 329,393, forward strand.
AAGTTCATTGTGTTCTGCAGCAGAACAGCAGCAGTCTGTGCTGAGGTTAGGCAGCACTACTTGATCCAAGTTCTTTACTCACTTCACCTTCTTACACATTTTGCTATTAATTTTAGCACAAGTAATAACTGTTTCACCATGGAGAGAATTGAGAATTCTTCATATATAATAAGTGAGGTTGCTACAATAGATTAATATTTAGGCAGAAAAAGATTAAATCAGTTATAATAGCTTCTACCGAAATTATTTGAGTTTGTCTTAAGTAGAGAAATGATGATCTATTGATTAGAGAAGCATTAAGCTTCTCTACATCTCAAGGTAGCATCTGGAGATAAGCAATGCAGTGCTACTTGTAAGCAATATATCCAATACAGCGTGAATACTCACACCATTAACCTCTGCAACCTATTTTAGCTGTTTAAGGTACTTTGTATTAAGTAATGTCCTTGGGTTGTTGCCACAGGTAAGGAAGATACTTCACGTGCTTCATGGCTCTCAGCTGTGGTCTTGGGTCCCATTTTCAGTCACTTCCTTTCAGGGAGCTTCTACTTCACACTATTGAAGCATCACAGGCACCTTCAGATGTGTACTCTGATTTTTCCCCACAGAAGTACCATGTATGCACCTAGCACTGCTCAGCAGGATGCAGTTTTTTTGACATTATGGAGCATTCCTAGTTTCCCATTTGGATGAAATCAAGTCTTTTCGTAGTTTTTCATTACATAAGCACAATAACAGAGACACAGAATAACATGGAGGTGTAAGTCCTCATGCAGAAACAGGAAGACCTTGATTTTCTGCACTGCTCTTCTGGTTGGGCTAAACCTCATCAGCAACACTGGGTAGTAGCCTCCTGGAATTGCTTAATTTTGTGTAGATATTTTAATATTCCAGATATTTTATGAGAACCTGGGACAAGTAAGTGTTCAACATAGCTCCTGGTTCGTGCAAGATCCTTGTTCTGAGTCAAGCAGCTGAAGGCTTTAACTTTGTTTTCCCATAGGAGTGCTCTGACACTAAACTGTAGATGATCATAAAGCTTTCTGTCACCTGATCTTTAACCAAAAAATGATGTATTTGAAATGAAAAAAATTCCCTGTTTAAAGTTTCCCTAAAACTTGTGTGGATCTATGAAAAAAATCATTCTCTAGCAAATTGATATTTCTTTGCATAAATCATTTAATTGAAAAAAGGCTGAGTAGTTTTGATTAACAGGGGCATTAGAGTAATGCTTTCTAGTCAGGATTGGGATCTCACTGGGTACCTGCCCACACACAGAGTGAAAGGAAAACTGTGCCTTTGAGTGATTGCAGATAATGACTTGAAAAGACAAGATTACAAAGGAAAGGGAAAAAAAATTGTCATTTTTCTTATTTTACAACTAAGGATACGAATTAGAAAGATATTAAGTGAAATTGTCCAAATTTGCAAACAAGCCTGTGAGAAATCTGGGACTGGACCCAAAGCCCAATCCAGTGCCTGAACCAGATGCTCACCTTTTCTGCCCATTATCATGCACTTCCAAGAGCATCAGGATGAAAGCTTATCTTCAGACTTGACTTAACAAAATATTTTAATAATCCTAGCTATGAAATGTTAGGAGCTGATCTTGGATTTTACAATAAGAGACAAAGTGGTTGTGATACAGTATGGTATGTAAATTACATGCAAAGTATATTGACATGCAAATTTGAACGCTAAGAGGAAAATCATTCTTTTCTAAACCAGAGAGATTTTCACCCATAGAAGCCAGAATGTGCCAATAAAATCTTTGAAACAAATTGACAAGATTTCATTACATTTTAAAACATATTTGTATTTTCATGCAAAATAATTTAATCTCTTTTCTAAACAAGCTCAATTTCTTTGCTGATATCAAGTAGGCAAAAATACTAAAAGTTTGTCAGATAACTAAAATCTTATGAGGGTGCCATAGAGTATATATATAAAAAAATTAATAATTAGTGAAATTTTGAATTGTCATTTTAAGACTTTGGTCTTTTGGTTTCAACAGTTGAAACCTGGAGCAGATCCAGGTGTTGTCTGTGACCTTGTTGGTTGTTAATATCCACTGTTACTGCTGTTTTGTATCCATTAGACAATGAAATGTTCCTCTGTCTACTGCCATTGTGAACTTTGGAAACACTAATGGGCAGATATAGAATATTTCGGGAATAGGCAATATTCATAGGGCATGATGAGGTACACCTGGTTGCCTCTCTGGCTCACCAAGACCACAATGGTCCTATTAAGCATGTTTTGTTAGCTGTGGCAAGAGAAAGCAGAGCAATAGTAGCTGTGTCTGCTGCCTTTTCTCTGGTTTATCTTTTTCATTTTGAGCTTGAGTTTTGTGCCAGACCAATAGCCTATGGCAACGGGCTGGGGAAATGAAACTTTCACTAAGATTAGGAAATGTGCAGAAAACAATGTGTGAAATCCTGATTTGACAAGGATGAACAGACTGGGGAGGGCACAGACATTTTGTGAAGTGAAACCATATTTGTACCCAATGTGTCTAGAAAAAACCTATAACAACTGAGGTGGCAAAAGATCCCACCCAGGAGACAATAGAATGACATCCTCATTATACCAGCCAGGGAATAAAGGAAGCGTGGAGTTTATTCTTCCCCTTTCAATTACTGGCAGTTTATATTAATTTATGGTAGTGGAGCGATGTGTGTGTTGTGCTCTGGGGTGATTATCCTTGTGAGACTGAAAGTTCAACAGTTGTCATGCAATTTGGAGCTACAGACTGGCAATTTTCGTAATTGAATCTCAGGAAATAAACAAAATATGGCAACTTGATACATTTCAAGCAATTAAATTTCTGCTGAAATTTCTGCTTCATCCTGGGGACTCCCAAATTTGCTCAGCCAAATTCTGTCTCTGATTAGGAATGCAAATAACCTCCAGGACATGGAAGAAGGCAGCCACCTTTATTATATATGGTGGCACAACAATATAGTGTATTGGCACCTGCCCTTGGTTTAAAATATCATCTAAGAAACCCAGCATGAGACTACAAGTCAGGAGAGCAGCCTCTGACAAATTGTATCAGCCATGGCTTTTCTGGCTCAGGAGAGATGGAACCACATAATTCCACTGTTGTAAAATGATTTACTTGCAGGGTATGAATTCAGTACTCCTACCCAGCCCATTCAGGCTGTAAAGTTTTCAGAGCGCAGTCTCATCATTGCTGCATGCCCAGTATCTAATTCCTTTATTATTAGTTACCACGATGTACCAGGTACAGGGAGCCACCAGGCTGGATTCCCTCATGCTAAATACCTGACAGATTGGCCAATAGTCAGAGGTTTGCTGAGTCATTTTCCTGAGAAGTTGTATGATATATGCAAGTTATTTCTTTGCTGCAATGATGTTCATTTACAGAAATTGTACACCAGCTCTGTTTCATAGGACACTGGTGGAGCAGGCAACTGCAGACACACAGTTTCCAGACTCCCAGTTCACAAGACTGGATCTGGTTTTTTCCAGAGCCTTGAAAGACTGGCTCACAGTTTCCAAGACTTCCTTGCACCCTTAGCTGCTCCAGTAAGGTGCAAGCCCACTGATTAGAAAAGTCTATTAGTAGCTAGCATTATCCACCCCTAACTTATTTTTACAGACTCTTCAGTGATTCATCTATGATAGCAGTGTAGTCAACTGAGCTCTATAATCAGCAGATTCCAGCTATGATTGGAATTTCCTTCTATTTCCCACCACTTTCCATTAGAGGGAAAGCCAAAGGCTAGGGCTGCATAGTTAAATGAGATTCAGTTTAAAAGCTAAGATTGAATAGGTTGGATCTTCACTATATCTGAGGTGTCAAGATGATTCTGTCAGACAAATAACTAGGTACATTTGGCGTATCACAACCTATAGTGTTGGCTGAAGATGTGAATGGTATAAATAATGTTCATCGAACTCCATATTGGTTTGATAAGCCTGTCCTAGGGATTCCCAAGTATGATCTTCAACCATTTGTGGCCATCCTTGGCTGTCTGAGCACTGAGGCTGTGTTCATGGAGTGTGTGAGCACACTGAGCTGGAGCAGTTGCATGATCAAAGCCCCGCAGGTTCTTCCAGCTCTTGTACACTTCTAAGAGACCATACAAGGCCATTATTATGCCTGTCCTACACTCCGTGTCCGGAGTACTAGGTTGAGATGATTTATTGAAATGGAGCTGCAAGGGGTCCTGTTGTAAGAATTTCAACAGGCTGGACCATGTTATTCTGGGCCAGGCTGGATCTTGATTGCCCAGTGGCTAATTTAGCTTCCAGGGCAACTCTTTGAGACCCGCTGGCCTATGCAATGAATAGTCTGTAGTCTACATTAGTTTCATCGTTGATCCCACTGGAGAAAGAGTCTCCCATAGTAGCCTGAAGCCCTCTCTTTACAGGAAATAATTTCCCTAATATTAACTTCTGAACACAAAGACAATAAAGATTTCATTCTTTTTTGGTTGGTGTTGAAAAGTGGCATGAGGGTGGCCATGCTGACAGGGCACTTTGCAAGGAAAGAGGAAGGTGTCTGCTGTAAATAAAGGATGTTTCCTTCTTTTCTTTCCTTTTTACTTTGTGTTAAAGATGTATGGCTTCCCAGTCAGTGCAGCTTGCAGCGCGCCTTTGTTTTCCAAATTAGAAAAACAAAACAAGCTGTTTCTCAATATAGTTGTCGGGCAGTTTGTTGCATCAAGCTGTGAGCAATGTATGCCATGGAAAGAGCCCTGGCTGATGCCAGCAGAGGAGATGTGTGATTGGGATACAAAAATAGTCATGCCACTTGGAGTGTATGCAAACAATTGTGTTTCTCTTCTGGTAGTATAGAAACCCCTGGTGTGTCCCCTAACATCAAAGCTAACTCAGAAGAAAAATATAATAATGTTGTCACCTCTTATTTGATTCTTTCTTTCATTGCTTGCTCACCCCTTCCTAGGGGATGAAAGGAAGTCTCATAGTAGAGGACAGAGTGCTTACCACGAAGAGAATGTCCAGTTGCAAGTCTGTACCTGTAGGTAGATGCTGCAATCTCCATATAAACTCACGCACATGAGAGAAGCTGACTGGACTTTGTCCACACCAAACCTGTAGCCTCGTATGTTTGAGCAGTTGTAGGTCCCTTGGGTTGTCTGGATCAACCAGTAGAGGGAGACAACTCACACACACTGTAAAAATCATAAGTTTAGGAGGTCAAGACAGCTTTGAATTTGTCTTAATTCCGTTTAAATAATTTGCTGCAGAGTGCCTGGTTATTCAAAGCAAGGAAAAATGTTAGGACTGATTGTTAGAATCTTTTTGATAAAATATTTTGCAGGGCATATATACTACCTTGAATGCTAGACAATTGGGTTAAAAAAAATCCAACCTATTATTTTCTGCCAGTAGTTTCCATGTAGTTCTTCATACTGGGGATGTCTTTTTCTTCTCTGCTTTATTTTTGATCTTGTTTTTGTTTTTATTTTATTCAGAACAATTAGGCCAGTAAAATACTTCCCCAAAACTTGTTTACTGAACTGGCTTAGTATTCATTTTAAATATTAACTTGGTGAACCAAAATAAAGAAAAAAAATGCTCAAATAGAATTGATTTTCAGGTTTCTGTCAAACACAGAACTGTGACAGTGTGAAATAGAGAGTAAAAAATATTAAAAAATTGTAAAAAGGCAAAACTGTTCATATATGCCAGAATGTATCTCTTCCTCATTGATTTTCAGAGTCAGCTTCCAGTCATCTGACTCTTTACATCTTATGAAATATAATGCAGTATATAAAAATAAATCAGTCTGAGAACTCAGGATTCCAGCGTGCAGCGTTATGATGTCAAGGGTAAATGAACCCATTGAAAAAGCAAAAAATGCACTTTAGTGATTGTATTTTTTTAGGTTTTATCAACTAGTGTGCGGTTTTCGACTGTCTAAACACAATGTAGTCAGCATTTATCTCCTATAAAATCAGTCAAAACAGGAACTCCTATGTAATCAATTTGACTCAGAGATGGGTTTGGTGGTGATGGTGGCGAAGGGAATCACTTTTCTCTAGTAATTCCCAGGCAGCCAATGCACACATCTTATCAGGGGTTACCTAGCAACTGTATGCTGCCATTAGTTGAAGTATAGTGATTAGTTAATAGCCCATGACTTTTACGATTACATACAAGTATTTAGCATTTGATTTCTTCTGAAAATGCCTTCTCATACAGAAATTAATATCAGGTCAGATCATGACTGGTGCTTATCTCTCCAGTATATAGTTAGCAGTAAGTGCTTCCTTTCCTCCACCTTACCCATCATATTTTATGTCTATCAGGTGATTGCTACAACTTAAGCACATTACCAAGAGAAAATTATGAAATGTCAAAAAGAGATCAATGAAATTTTCTGGAACTTTGTTTATTTTTTTAAATTTTACTTGGGAGTTGCATAAAGAACTGATTGTTCAAATCTCCCATGTCATTCTAGCACTGGGAAAGAGGAAAGATGCAGTAGTGTCACAGGGGCACATTCATGATCCACTTTGTGCAGGTTTTACAATGTAGTATAAATGGGAGGCAATTGCTAGATGCCTAGCTCAAGTATTCAGCAGCACTGGAGTATTTTGATGCAACCATTTGCATAGTATTTTACCTTGGGCTAATATGTTACCTTTTTTTAACCTTATAACTTTGTACTAAAAACATACACGTTTGTTTTGTTTTTTTTTTTTTTCTTTTTTGACAATAAGGGCTCTTGTTTGCAAAGATCTGTTAGCTTTGAGCATAAAGTTTTCATCTAATACCTAACAAATCCTCTCTCGTTCTGTATGATGGCTTTATGAAATTTGGAAGGGTGCATTCCCTAGCCTAGCAGGAAAAGCAGGTGTTTGTACTGCCCAGGTGAACCAGACATCCATCAGCTGTGCAGCATTTGGTTCTGTATGAAGCCTGTAGCCAAAAAGAGGGGCAGGAGTGAATTGTCAGCTATGCCTTATTCTTCCTGTGCTCTAAATAACCATGACTGTAATGCCTATCCCAGGTGACCTGCAAGGTTGTTTCTGATAAGTGTGGTCAAGTTTCCTCATATTGCTGTCATATTTCAAAGCCTGTTGGCTCCCGGAAGTATGTGGAGAATCAACCACAAAATCATGGAAATGTTGGCTGAAGGAGCCCTGGAGTCACACTGTCCAATCTCCTACACAGGACAGGGTGGTTGCCAACACTCTATCAGGCAGATTTCCTTTCTGTATTTGCAGTTCCAGCTCCAGTGTTAGAAAATCAGGAATAATTTTTGAAGGCAGAAGAAAAAGGGCGGAACTACTGCCTTACCTGTAAGAAAATGTTGTTCTTTGGATGCTCCCAGTAATAACTTGCTTATACAATCTGGCCTCATGCCTTTTCCAAGCCCTTGTTTTCTATGCTCTTAGTCTTTTACTGACTGCTGGTGATCTTGGTGTGTCCCTAGGACAACCATCCTGATTCTGGCGTTGCTGCCATCTGACACATGATAAATAATAATGAGTTCTCTTTGTCGTTCTTCACCTGCTCAAAGTCCATACATCAAAGGCTCTGCATGTAATAAATGTATCTGCCACAGACATCTTTTGGGTGACAATCACCAGTGATCACATAGACCATCCTTTCTATTCCTACCAAACCAGGGTGGTTGGGGACTCGTACCCCTGAGCAGGGTGAGGAATGTCATGATTTTCATGGTTTTCTCTATACCTTGTGGACTAGCTGGCATGAGCTTGTTTGTCAAACAAATTTAAAGTTCCCTGCAGCTATTTTCCCCCTGTGAATCACCAGGGACTGTGAATGAGTGTGCTGCACTCTTGTTTCGCCCAAGAGAAACTTTTAGAATTGACTGGAATTGTTCTGAACACAGTCGCTACCAGAGCTTATTCCCCTGTGTCTGCTTCCAGCTCTGAAGAAGCGCAGGGCCATGTGCCCACAATAGTTCTGATGCAAAATGCTGTGAAATAAATGAAAGAATTGCTTTGATACAGGTGCATTACAAATGCATTAGGATCATTAGGATGCAAGATAAAGCATAGATAGTACAAAGTCTATTACACCCAACTATCTGTGCATACAAGGGAAAGACAAGGAAAATAAGGAGCTTTTCCATAGTGTCCCAGTCCCTTGGGTTTACTTTCCTGGCCTAATTCCAAGTCAAAAACACCACTGGAAAAATTTCCCAAAAGGAAGACCAGCACCTTGCTTGCCACCACACTACTCAGCAGATCTGGTCCCTCCGGAAGGCAGTGGCATAGCTGTCCGTTGTATTGCCATGGTCTCTCCAGGGATCCCTCTGGGATGTTTCTAGTGTGGACTCATTGAATACAAGCATAGTCTGATTTTTAAACATTCCCACATGGCCTTTTCTAGTCTTAAAAGCATGGATTAGGTTTCGTATGACTTGCTTTAAATTCAGGACTTTCTGAAAGCTAGAACAAATTGAAGTTATTATCTTATGGACATTTGCAAGCTATTCTTAAAGGAATAGGGAAGAGAAGGCAGAACTTTGTTCTGTTTGTATTTTTCAGTGGAACTTGCCCTGCTACCAATGGTGATGAGGACAATCCAAAATCATAAAGAGAAACATACGAAATCATTTATTTCTACTGTGAACTCAGGATGAAAATATATTACAAGTTTTATATAAACTTTATGATCCTACTGCAATTCCTATTCTGTGCACTACATATATCCATGCGTCACATAAGCCAAATTCATACTGATGGATATAGTTGAAGAACAGTCCATTTATAGCTTAGTAAAATCTGAAGTGCTTTTTGGGTGCAAGGGTTGAATTTTGGTAATTGTAACAGAACAATAATTACCATTGACTAGTATCTAGTAATTTTAAGCTCTGATCTCATTAGTAGGGTCAAATTTTGTTGCTGTTGGGAAGAACACTTTAAAAGACAGCTGCTGGGATTTCTGAATAGAGATCATAGAGGTTGGATTAGAATGTCACAATGATTTATGTGACTTCCAAGATATTTTATTGTACAGCATTAAATATAAACTGCAGGTACAACAGATGGATTTTGCCATACATTCCATTTATGCTTCATTCTGTAATGTGTGGTTATCACTGCACGAATACAAGGTGTTTTGTCTTGCAAAAGTTCTTCTAAAGGATTGCAGCAGGATTTGTGCTGTCATTTATTAAACAGGGACCCCAGACCAGAGAGTGGTGCTACACCGTGGCAGCTGCTGGTCTTCACAAAATCAGCATTTTTCATGTGGCTGACTCTTTCTCTCGGTCAGCTCCACAGCAACTTAAAATCATTCGTCTCTTTGTGTTTTGAGGGGGAAATGTAGCTGGAGATTGACTTAAGGACCATTTTATCGTGCTTGGGTTTCTCTTAAAGAAGTACCATGTTCATTTGTAAAGCGGTTGATCAGTCCAGTGAAAGGAGCTGTTGCTACATCCTTGCCTCATTAGCTTTTTAACTGACTGTATTGAATGTGAGCCCTGCTTGAAAGTACAGGGAGGTGGTTTGCTTCTGGTCTCATCAAAAGCAGCTTTCAAGCAGCAGCATGAAGTTATGGGAAGTTATTTGTTAAATTAAACTGGTAAGAATGAGACCAAAATTGAGACCAAAGACTCCTGTCCCTCATTCCTATGTTCAGATAGCCTTTTTTATTCTTTCCCAATAAACGGGTTTCAAATCTTAGCAGGCAGATTTGGAGTTAGTAATGACATTTTGGGTGGAGCTTTCCTGTCATCCTCAGGAGAGTGCACACAACACACAACCCTGGGACATGTGCTGGGGAAGCACTGCCTTGTTTCTTAAGTGACAGCTTCACATGCATGGCTCTTTTGGCGCTGGTCATAATATTTTTCAATTTGATATGAGTATATTATTTAACACTGACTGCATTAAGGTTTTTTTAGCTCCCAGAAGAGTGTTTCACAGCATGTTTGATTCTCTTTTATTGCCACATTTCACAGTCAACAAAAGCTTTGAACTGAGAGCCTCTGCATCCACTGGCATTGGCTAACAGCAGGTTCTGTGCCCTTCTTTTAGATACCTGTTTTACCAACCTGAGCACCTAAGTGGAAAATTTTGAGAACAGAGCCTACATATCCAAATCCCTCCGAACCCCAAGCTATCCTAGATACAAGAGACAGATAAAGAACGACTGGTTTAGCTGAAGTCTGTGTTCTGCACTGTGACACAAATGCTTGTCTAGAGGTGTGAGCAGCTCCTGCTCCTGACATTGACATCTCACACTCACTGGTGAGGTCTCTGTGGTCTCCCTACAGAAGATTGTATTCCTGTTAAAGGACTTGTCTCAAGTTAAATTATCTGTGAGATCACTAACTCTGTCCCCATCCTAGTGTTAAATTCCTAACAATTTCTGTCAACTGTCATATCAGCAATGATGTTTAATGAAAATCTTGTAGTATTAAAAAAACATCATCTTGGCATGGGTGATGATGAGTCAGAAGACAGCCCTGGACCATACCGTTAACTTATCAAATAAAGAATTCCTACAGGAGACAACCCCAATTGTAGAGTTTTTTACTTTTGCTTTCCCTTTATTTTTAATCCAACGGAATAAACTTTGGGATTGGTCCCAATTGGTATTCCTATTGAAATGAAAGATGAGCAAGTTTGCACCCAGGATTGGAATTTACTTCTTACAGGTTTCTTACAGGTCTTACAATAAGGCATTTTAAAATAGTGTTATGTAAGTAAATAATCTTATTTTGCAGTTTTCAGTACAAAGATTTTACCTCCTGTGGCATTTATTCTCCTTGATAGTTTCATTCTGTTGTTGTGGAACTAAATCCATCATTTACATATGCGCATCACGAAAAAGAGAGCTAGATGTAAACACTACCAGTATTTTAATAAAGGTTTTGTTTGACTAGAGGGAAAATGAATGAATACCCAAAAGTTCAAAGTATACACCAGGAAATCAGGAAACTTCTATGAGTAAATGGCTGTTGCAATAAATTTAGTTTCATAATTTATTAAGATGTGACAGTGGATTCTGTGTACTAATTTTTAGGCTTCTGTTTTCAGCCTTGCTCTACAGTATGTATTTAATACTACATTTTCACCATCAAAGTGCAAAAACCAGTGCAAAACTGGCACATAGCCCAGTAGAAGACAGGGTGTCTCTGTTCTCAGCTCCTTGAAGGTAACAGAGTGGAAGCTACTGGCTCACAACGAAGTTACTCTGCAGAAAATAAGATTGAATTCTGGTCTGTGGAGCAGGTAGGAGATAAACCTCTCAGTGTTCCTGCCCGGAAGGGATGCTGAGCAGCTGGCAAGCTACGCACAGGAGCTTTATGGTGCAGGTCTGTGAGCACAAAAGATCAAAATAAAAAGTTTTAAATGACCATTGCAAAACAGAGTTAAACAAAGCTGCCTGCAGTCTCAGCAGTGACACTTCCTGAACTGGGGCACTTCTGCGAACACAGACTCCTGCTCGGCCTCTGTTTTCACCTAACCTGCTACCGGGAAGAGTATGTTTGATTACTGACTTTGGGAGTAGACATTTGCCCTGCTGCCTGCAGTTAGGTAGTTAATGTTTAAAAACACACTATTTTAATAATAACACCAAAAAAAAAAAAAAAGAAAAAGAAAAAAGTATCCACTGGGAATAAACATTATCCCTTAATTTCTAAAAACAATTATAATATGCATCTTAAAATTCAGAAGAGTGTGGCTCATGAATAGGAATGTAATTTCATGATTTAAATGCTGATGGTACAGCTAGAAAGCAACTGAAGTATATTATACACCAACCTAAGATTCTCATATTTTCCTGTAATATCAATTCAGCATTAGCAACGCTAAGCCACCTGCTCTTTCCTTAATAGAGCATGAGTTATTAAGACCAATGTTTTAAATTATGTTTATGCTTTAATAGAAAGGATCTGGTTTCTTAATTTAAGAGGTGATTTAGTTTACCTGCTTTACTTGGCATATTAATTATTAAGACACTGTCTGGGTGTCATTTAAGATTAAATCATGTTGAATTGCTTTGAAAAATACAAACAATCATGAAAGATAGGTTTAAGGAATAACTCAGATGAGAGAAATTAGTATACACTAAAGCAGACCGTGACTTAGGGGGGTAAGAATAGTCTTGTCCTCATGGTTGAGCATTTGCGGTTAGGAGACTCAGAAATTCTTTTGTGTTGTGCTAAAACGTCTGTTTTCATCTCTTATCAAGGCTCTTACAACTAGAATTTCAAAAGTTCTTTTTAATTTTGAATCATTGAGATTTGGGGCTCAGTGTTTAACATGTGTCACTGTGATTTGATTTTCAAAGGTAGTGAACACTCAAAGCTACAATTTGAATCAGGTGAGACCTGAAATGTCAAGCATTTTTGAAAACGAGGCTTTATTTCTGGAACCTTACAGCATAAATTACTCGTTCTGATTTTCAGGGTTCCTTACACAGTAAGCTGTGGATTTAGGGTAGAAATTTCAGTAATCTATTTTTCCATCTCATGCATTACCTAGTCTTATTAATCAAAACATGCATTACCTAGTCATATTAATCAAAACATTAATTTCCATGTTTATCATTTAAGAATGAGTTCACTTAAATTAATTAGAATTTTGTTTTTACAAAGTTACATCAAGCTGGAATGGTAACTTTTCTGATTATAAAATATAAAATTGGAAATTTTGAGAATGTAATACATTTTCTGAAAAGGAAAATTAATTGGTCTGACTATTTCTGAGAGTTGTTAATGGCTCTCGTGCTTAGAAAAGACTTGTGCTGAGAAATTTTTTGTTAATTTTAGAAGGAGAATTTTCTTGATGTTGCATGTTTGGCAAGGCAAATTCATCAAGATGAGGGAGTTAATTCATATTGAATTCATGGGTGGTCAGAGCAAAGCATAACTCTATCAAATTTTCTGGATACCTTTGTGTCATGTTGCAGGATGTGGATAAGGAGAAAAATAACCACTGCAGAACTGCAGGAGCAATTGCTTTGTTGGTTCAACCTTTCCTTACACCACTTCCTCATCTCAAGGGAATGAGCAATTATTATGCTTGGGAGTTAAGTATTGAATTCAAGCTCCCCTTGATAAAGCATAGCAACCAAATCTCCATCCATGCCATCATTAAAAAATTCAGATCAGGTAGTGTCCACAGAAGAGCTCAAGACCTTTCAGTCTCCAACCTCAATCCTGCTGTGTTACAGAATGGAGACTAGGAGTGATATCATACAGCCAATGTAAGGAAGTGTCACGATCTGCTTCTCCAGCTATTCTTACACTCTTCCCATACCCACTAGTGGCTGCTGCCACAAGCAGAGTGATGAATTACATGCATTTTTGGTCTCAGTATGGCCACTCCTATGTTTCTAAAGACTGAGAAATCCACATCTCAAGATTACTTTGGGAATTAAGAAAAGAATAGTTTCCACTCCTGATCAGATCCCATTATTGTAGACAGATGTTTATATCATCTGTGCAAACGTAGGAAAAGACAACACTTGTCCTACAAAATGCAAAATAGAAAACTGTTGCAGAGAGAGGCAGAAACTTGTGAACTGGCTTCCTCAGCATAACACAGAATTTCAGTTGCAGGGTATCTTTCCACAAATCCTGATAATAGGATTCCCAGTGATGTCTGCATGAAAACAAACTTACATGGGATCCTTACCAAGCTCTTTGTCGTAGCCAGCAATACCAACATCAAAGCAGGAGTAACCTTGGTTTTGATAATCCTGGTGCACTCCCCAGTAGTGCTGTATTCCTGGATTTCTTCAGTTTACAAGCAGATCTAAAAATTTTAATATTTCTTTCTAAAAGTTATCTATGAGAGATACAAAGGTGATCTATCTTTCTCAGCTTCCCCCTTTCTAACCAACCCTCTCCTCCAAAATGAGGCAACCCCCCAGCATCTGCAGAATAAAGCTTCTCTTTTGAACTGCTGATTTCATTTTGGTTTTTGGAATAAAACATACTGTCTTCCAATGGATGATCACTCCAATGCCATGTTTCATATGTAGTTGCTCACACTTATGCAAAGTGGGACTAGAGAGTGGGAATATCCCAGTTGTGGATAGGGATACTGAACATTCATTTTTCATAACTACAAACAATAGCAAATGGTGCAAGAAATCATACCTCTGTGCATGCTCCACTGCATCAGTTTTTCATTTTTAAGACAGCTGATTTGGACCTGTCCAGTCAAGTAGGTTTATATCTTCTGTTCAACTGTATTATTTTTTGCAAAGGTGCGGCTGGTTTTGATAGAAATTGGAATGTCATCTTTGCTTATCCCACTCGCTAGTAATACATAAAGCTATTCTCCTCTTTAAATTATGCAAAAAACATTTCTGCATTGATACAATGAATTAAGGAAACTTTCCATTTATAGCTTATGCCAATTTGATGCAGATCTTACTGAAATATTTCCAGGAAAATATCTGGATGTCTGAGCTGGTTTTATGTCCTGAAAAATGATTTAAACTGTGTCTTTCTTGTCTCCAAATAACACTTATGTCTATGTCCAGCAGAGAGAGCAACAATAAATTTTATTTATGTGACCCAAACTGTGGTTTCAAAGGACTGCATAAGTTCAATTCTATGCAAAATCAGACAAGGTTATATGTTTGATATCAGTGGTGAAGTTTAGTGAAGTCGTTACTATGCCAAATCAAAGTATGAACCTGTCCAGCCCTCCAGCAGCCTTATGCTACTGACTTCACTGGGATGACAGGGCAGTCGTCTCACACAGTGGGTCACAGACCTCCAGCAACAGAAAAATAACAAATAAGTGATTTAGAAATATCCAAATTACTATGAGACTCTGGCTTCCACCAAAACCTGTCCCAAACTCACTGAGGGAAGAAAATGTACTGCAAAAAAAAATCAGTTCTTTTCCTTCTGAAAAATATTTGGATTCTCTCTGGGGCAAGTGGATTCTCTCCTCGGGCCTCAGCCCCTGGGTGGGATGGTCCTGCTCACCCTGGTGCCGTCCTGTCAACACATGAGAATGAGGCAGCAGCAACCAGCGGCTGAGTTGGGCTGGATTTAGGGACTTCAGAGCTTATCAGATGTAAGTGGCTATTTGATGGGAAGTGGCTATCGTTACCCAACCTCGCTTGAGTTCTTATCATACAGATATCTGCAAACACCATTTTCACATAGTTCTGCCTGCCTTATAGCCACCATCACCGCCACGGTGTGAGCACTCCCAGCCATTAATGAAGCGATGTTGGGAACCCCTCTGAGGCGCAGTCAAGTATTATAATCACTCTTACAGCTGGGAGCTGGAGCGTAGAAATGAACTGTGATCATCTATAAGCCCACATGGAAAGTCAACAACAGACTTGAGAATTGGTTTCATTTCTTCTCAGTCTCATTTCCGTACCTTCTTTTCTTTGTTCTGTCTTGATCTTTTTTCTTACTTTGCTTCTTTTCCCAGCTGAGAGCATTATCTGGGGGCTAAGGGAGGAGTTGCGCTGGGAGCTGAACTACACATGAGAAGCTCAAGTCCTGCAGCACCGTGGCTCATAGACCTTGTGGGAACCCAGTCTCTGCCAAACTTCTCATAGAAAGGGCTTACATTTCTAACAGTGGCATGTTTTACGAGCACTCATTCTTTTTTTAGCTTAAAAATGTCTAATTTTCTAGCTGTGCCATTTTTAAAGCTTCTACCTGTCCTATTCGTCTGTCTGCTCTTACTGTAGCATCAATCTACCTGCAGTCTTGAAGGCATCTGCTTTTCTGAGGGTCCATCAAGGTAGGGAATTATTTGGTATCCTTCAATTACAAATATAGAATTGAGTCACAGAAAGGCTCTGTTAGCCCTGAGGATGCATTTGGTAGTCCAGGTCTCCCCAGTCCTCAGCTAGCTCCCTCACCACTGGGCCATCATCTCAGTCCTTCCTTAAAGGCTGTTGAATTATGGGACTCTGCTGTTATAAAAAAATCCAGTCCTTTCATCCATCCTTCCATCCATCATGCATTGCTGTCATATCTAGCAGCAGATGCACACATTTGAACCATATGAGGAAAAAAAAAAGGAACAAAGACCAACGTTTACCACAGGATGGTTTGAAATCTTTCTAGTTGGCAACTAAATCAAAGGAGTGCTTATGTTTTGATGTACAGCAGTCTTAAATCATTTGTAATTTTCTATCACCTCCTTTTATCAACAAATTAACATCTTGATATATAAGATCATTAGTAAATTAGCAATCAGCACCAGAACACAAATTTAGTTTTTAATGTGTGTACAAAACAAAGGACAAATGATAATATGTGGTGTAGCACTTTACATTTTAAAGAGAAAATAAAAATATTTATATATGTTAACATACTTGTTAATTTATTCCGGCACCTGCAATTGGTGAATTTCTCTAGGCTTTGTGTCATTTTGATGCATGTGCTGTCCAAACTCTCTCCCTTGCAAAGAGTCGTCTTCTATTTTCATGAACGTGAACAAGAGGGGAGGATGGGGAGCTACATGAAGGAAAAGAAAACATATCTGCATCTCTCTCAAGGAAAATATTTTAAACATAATATTAAAAAAACCCCTAATTTCAAAGATAAACTCTATGTATAACGTGAGGGCATTTCCTGTAAACAAAGCAAAGTAATAGTTTAGGATGGATTTAAAGCTAACATATAAAATTGCAGATCAAATCCTCCTCCCCCCAACAATCATTAATTCATTAATCCTTGAAGCCATCACTGCATTGTTTTCTGGTAATTATACACACCTCATATGCTGGCTTTTTAAGACATTAATTGCATGATTAGTTTTATGATTTCTTCTGATTACCAATTAAGTTACCTTTTTCTCTCTTTTTTGTATTTCATACATACCATTAGACTTTATAGTGCTTCTTTTTTAATTTCTCACCTAGCAGGGGTTCTCACACATTCGAAGACTGCATTATCCACTCAATAAACAGAGAGAGAGTTTAATTTTCTGTGTAAAGTATTGCTGTGGACTTGGAAGGATGATGTTTCAGATATTATGCTATCAAGAGTGACATTTAATTTTACAGGGAAAAAAATCTTGTTTTTCCCTGTCATAACAATGTTCACAGAGCATGATTTTAAAGATGTGCAGAGACCAAATCAAGTGATTCTGTCTGTTGGCTTAGCTGAAGTTGTCACATCTTCCGTTTTTTTTGCCCAACATGTATTGCCAGCTGGTCTTCGATTCTATTAGTGTAATTTCTTCTATAGAGTTCTCTGGGTCTGTGTATATATGTAAAAGCAGCATCCCATATATCATAAATCAGATACACATGCACAACGCTCTCAAAGATTCAGAAAAAAAAAAAATTGATCAGTGGAACTACAAGTTTGAATAGAACTGAATTTCCAGTATAACTGCATCCCAATTATCTTGTAGCCTGCATCCTTCAGATGCTGACAAATCTCAACTTTTTTAGTACACATTTGACTTTCAGCAAATGGGATTCATATCAACTGCAATGGCAATATGCTAATGTCTACACACAGGTTGTGTTTTAGAGACTTATAGATATATTGCAAGAAACACAGAAATACAAAACTAGATGCAAAAGAAATTTTTTACTCTCCATATTGCATGTATGTGGACAAAAGCTGTGTATCTCAGTACGTGTTTCTTTTAGTGAACATCTTTGTGTGCTTGGTATATATTTGCGTGGGATGTATATACATATTCTACATCATCTTTGTAGTGTAAAAGCAATTACATTTAATAATCAACATCAGACAAGATGCCTAAGTGGAAATTAATCGAGAAAGGCCTTTATGTAAAGCAAACATGGAACTGACTCACAGACCTTCTTGAAGAGAATACAGTCTATAGTATATTGTGTGCCTGGTTTTAAGACAATCTGGTATCGATTTAAATGAGTATGTGTTTCCAGTTTCCTGACAGCTATGTCAGGTCAGAGAATAGAAAGACTTTGGGAGTTGCAGGGTAACTCTAATTGGACCACCATAGAAAATAAACTCCCAAGTTTTCTGTTGAGCCTTAAAATGCTTGCTTGCCAAAGCTGTACTATGGTTCTCTAGTAGGAAAAAAAATGTCCATGGTGTACCATATGCTGTTCTACAAGCACCCTGCGGACAGCAAGTCAGCATGGAGAAATGTGCAAAATTGAAGGTGTTCCTGTAATAACAAGTAAGGACACCTCCAGCTCTATGAAAGCTACAATTTTTTTTTTATAAATTATAGGAAAAAATATCAGGTTCTCTGATTAACCTTTATTTTTGTGTCGTGGCTTTCCTTTTTAAGAGATCTTTTAAATCTATTTCGTTCAGTCCTGCTTTGTGTTGAATAATACATGAAGCAGCAGCAAAGTCTGTCAGTCCAGAAAACAGAAGACTCCAGGAGTATGGGCACTGGTTGTCACTGGCCTGACAAGGTCAGGAATGGATTTGGAGTGCCCAGAGCTTGCCATCGTCTTTAGTTACAACTGATAGTAGCTTAAATAATTCACTAACCAGGTGCATTTATCTTTGATCTGTTTAGAAGTATTTTTAGGTATAATCTGCATATTTCATCTTTTATATTGAATAACCAATGTGAATTGTTTGAAATATTTTTCCAGCCCCCCAAAAGGTCAGTGTGTATTTATGCCATTTCTTTCGGCTTTCTAGGCTATGTCAACCTCAATACTGTAATCAAAGAGAAATACTTCCTTCTAGAACTTGCATTTTTTTTTTGTAATTCACTCTTCTGCTTTCAGCCATTCATAAAAAAGTTATATATACAGGAGGTAATGAGGTAAGACCAAATGTTGTAGCTACTGTGGAAAAAAAAAAGGAAAGAAGTAACATAGATTTTCCTGTTTCTTTCTCTTTGGCAAAAATTACTTGGCTGCTGTTTTTGAAGAAGGAAAAATTGTGAGAGATTTGGAGGAAAGGCAGAGGGAGAAAAAAAAGCTATAATTATGGCTTGCTTTTGTATAAAGCTTTTACTGGCAACAACGCAAACAGGATTCTCTTGAAGACACATTCAACATTTTTCCCAAAAGATATTTAGAAGGTTTTTTTTATTCTGTTTCTTCTTTCATGTCAAAATCATCATTCATCTTTCCAAAGGCTGAGGCTGTGATAAATACATGCTATCACTGTATGGAGACAGTGCCTACAGTCTATCCCTCCTTCTCTTCTGGCACTCTAGGAAAAACTTATGCCTTCGTTCCTAAATTGGGGTGTTTAGAAGTCAATAGATCTACTTTATTTATAGCATCTCATGGTTTGAATCAAATATTATAGGACCAAATAGTCATCCCTCTTACAATTTCACAGCACTGTGGGCACATATGTTCCTAAGCATCAAGGACCATCTCCAAATATTAAAAAAACCACCAAAACCCAATAAACAGATCAATACAATTAATAAAATAAATCAATATCTCGTTTGGTTAATGTAGAAAAAAGATACATTACACATCCTTTCCTGTTACAGGCGTTATCCCCAATGGTTTTAAAATCAGAGCAACAGTGTATTTCAGAAATAATAATTGTACAAAAGAAAATTATTCTGCATGTCAGATGGGTGATGATGGGCAGCAAGGACTGCCAAAAGGCCTGTAACCCGTGAAGCACCTCTGCATCCACGTATTTCCTGTTCTTACCATGTGATAAACAAAGTTGTTTGCAGCTCGGATTTAACACAGCAGTGATGCCCCGTGGCGTGGCTGGGATGCTGTGGCAGCACAGGGTTCTGCATTGCGCTGCCGCTGCTCAGAGCCACCACAACCCTGTCAGCCTCCACTTTCTCCCTCGCTCACTCCATTACCCAGTTTACATGTGCCTACGAGCCTCCTGAGCAAATTCCTCCCTCTTTACCACTGGCACTATGTGTGCCCTTGAACAGGTTGCCTAATACCTCTTCTTCAGTAAACCAACTGTGTATGAGGACAGTATCGGGACGATGATATAAGGCTAAGCAATAATAATAATACTGTGCTGAAAGTGTTGAGTGCTGAGAAAATGAGTTACTGCCTGCAGAGAATGCTGCAAGTTTTAGAAGTTTCATTGGTATATCAGAGAAGGTGCTTTCAGAGCAATATAGGACACCCTAGAAACTATAAAGTTCAGACAAGCAGTATGGAAACACTGTAAACACACTCTCTGATAGCCCTCAGCCTTATTTTAATAGAAGTATGAATAAATGAACCAGATATTCCTTCATCTTGCAGACTGATATAACCAAAAACTTTAACAAAAGTTTCATAATATTCAAATAGTCATATTAACAATGTGTTTTCATCCTCTTGAGCTTCCTGCGTCTGTGGCTTTAGTTTGCACTGAATACATGAAGTGCTGAAAGTGTCATGAAAGGCTTTTGTCTTCCTAAAATCATTTGCAGTTGCACGTTGTGTAAGCCCAGGAGGTCTGGATAAGCAAATGTGTGGGTCCTTTTAAAAATCAAACTGCACCTCCAGAATTTCCAATCACCCACCAATAATGTTCATTCAAATCCATATTTAAATTGGGAACAAAACTATCTCCAGTTTACAGAAACGTAGCCATCCACAGCAGCCCAAATGGATTAGGATTGCTGCATCAGAGAAGTCCATTAGTGTAGTGCAAAATACAGCTACAGTATAAGCCATTTCAAAAAGTAGAGCTGCCTCTGATCAACCTTAAAAAAATCCTCTTACTTCTGAAAGCACAATGTAAAAATGCACAGCAGGCTAAAGGCCAGTTATGTCAAGCACATCTTTTTTAAAAGGGAAGTTTAACCCAAAAGAGTCATCATTCACTATTAAATTTCTGGTTTTCTGCTATTCTTGATACCAGCCCAATTTAAATGGGTCCTGAAGGTGACAATGGACGTCTGATCCGCTTCTCTTCCTTGAAGCATCCAAGGAACTGGAGGCATTTTTCCTGGCCTCATGTATCATATACTGACCGCCCGTCAATGAATTGCATACAAGCATGGCATGCAGCAGGCCAAGGCTGGGCATCAAATGACAGGAACCAAAGAGTAGGTGATCCTGGAGCATATTGTCCAATCATTGTAAAGGGGGGATGTCAGAATTAAAATACCAGTATGAAATTTCTCATTTCTTTCACCATGAGAAGGGGCAAACTAGCCACCTTGCTTACTCTTGCAACATAATCCTTTCTCTCTTTGCTGCAATGTTGTTTTATTGCAAGGAGTGGACCACTGGGGAAGTCACCTCAACCTCAGTCACATGAGTTTGCCGAGAAGGTCTGGTTTTCCTCAGTGGTTTTCCTCCATTTTTCACACTCGTCAGAGGATGAGATCCTAACCAGTGCTGAGGAGCAGGCGTTGGATGGGCAGGATAAGGCAGATATACAGTGACACTTGGTTTTATCTGCATCAACATCCAAATCTAAATCCCTGGTCCATGCCTGATTGTTTAAGCATAGATAAAGATGCGTTTCATTGCTGATATCGGTCAAAATGGAAGGACATAATTGCACGGCATAAACCACTGTATCCTACAGCCTCTGTGGAAGCTGTGAACCTGAGAAGTCCAGTTCCCAACATGTTCTCTGGACCAGAAAGCAAAGTGGTTCAGTTTTGGAAAATACGGGGGCAGCTTTCAAAGTGGCAGGACTGAAATGCCGTGCTAAGCTGCTCTAGTTGGGCATCTCATTTGAGATCCTTTGTCTCCTACCTCCATTTTCAATAAAGTAATCTTGAAAACTTGTTTCTGAAGACAGGATTGCTATTTATAGGGAAAGTTGTTGCTTTTTTTGCGTTTTGCAGGAGCAATCTTTCATATCAAAAATTTGTTTGATATGGAAATATTGTATACTTGCTGCTTTTAAGCCCACCTACATGCATACCGAGTTTCTGAATTACCAGTAAAAATCTATAGGCTTTTGTGCAAAAACAAACTCAGCTTTTTAGTATGCACCTGCTTAAGCAATTTCTTTGAAAACAGCATACTTGGATTTTTGTTTTTTTGCCTATAAATAGCCTGGCTTTGTAGAATGTAGTTTATTATGGACTCTTTTAAATACATTTCTAAGGGGAAATATGTAGTTGTCCTTATTAAAAATGAATTATATACATCAAAATTAAAGTTGTTTGCAATAACACAACATTCTTCTGCATCTTGTGCTAACATCAGCACACTCAGTGGAAAACATAAAAGGAGAGATCCCATAAACATTTGAAATTACAAATACAATGTCAGGGGAGGGGCTCTTTTAGGTCAGGATTTTTTTTTCATTAGAAGGCAGCTGATTTTCTTAAGGACATGTGTTTCCAACAGACCCCTGTCTCCAGCACATGCCTCTGAATCAACAGAAGACTACAGGAGGAGAAAGTCCTGCCTCACACATTGGGAGATGCCATGAGGCTGCCTAAAATTACAAGATATACTACAATGTTTTTTTAAAAAAATCTGTTAAATAATATTTATATTATTATTTTTGTATCACTTTTGAGACACAAAACATTGACATTAGCTTTTTAGCTTGTCTTAAAGTGTTTGCAGATAAAACTGACTCCTGAAGCTATTAAAGTAACTCTTTGTGAATATAGTTCATGTTTTGGTGCAGTCAATCAGGAATACATGTTCCAAAGTCTATATACAGACTTTGACAGATCCATGCTACTTTTTTGAATTTCTCACAAAAACGATTCAAATTTACACATGGATGAGATCTGAAAAAGTTAAGTGGTGTGGTAATTGGGTTGTATTGTCATAATCAAGTAACTCTCTAGTGATCTAGTAATCTTGTAGCAATGATTCAGAATTTTGGACTATTAGTCATTCAATTCATATCATTTTCATGATACAAATGGTTGTCAGTAGCTGGCAGACTACTTAGAAACACTGATGTTTAAGGGTCATCTCTGTCTTTGAATGGGTGCTTGAGGTGTACATGGGCATCCTAGAAGAAGGCTTTTATGTAATGTTATCTTACTGGGACCTTAGTATTCTTTTTCTTTAATGTTTTTCTCATTTCTAGACTGTCATTAAAATATTTCAGCTTCCCAGCAGTACTGGATAAGTGAGATTATGATCTAGTGTTGATAGGCACATCAAAGTTAATCACAGCCTTAATTTAAAAGAGATAACCCAGAAAGCATAACCAATAAATAGAAAGCAAGGTTTGCACCCGTTTTGAACCAAAAATCATAAATCTATTATCATATTCATACTAAAGACCAGGCTGGTATCAGGGCCCCACAAAAATCATGAAGTTTCATTTTTTATTTTGGGACTGGCATAAGTACCGATTAATGCTTACACCTACTCTAGTCTTCCTTTAAGCTAGCTCTCTCCGCCAGTCCTGAGAGATTAACAGAAAATTATGACAACTGCACTCCCTAAATGAATTCACTTGAATTTGAAACAATGCAGCATATGAGCTCAAACTGTAGCCTGTGCACTTATATTGAGTATTTGCTCATTTTTTTAAAGTTGTTTTTTAAGTTATTCTGCTTTTGGAAGCAGAACAGAGGATGGATTTGTATGCTGTGTGTTTTCTCTTTGGAAGATAAAAGGCACTTTTGATGGAGGTACAGGCTGTCTTCATTCATGGTAACATTCAAGGTATGGTGAAAGATGTCCCATATAAGCATACTGAAATTTCTTTCTTAGGTATTTTTTTTCATAGCTTATACCTAGAGGCAGTTTGGACAGCATTACCAACCATTAAAGTTTCTTGGCACTTCCTGTTAGAAATTTCAGCTGCAAGCTTTAATCATTTGAAAATTTCTAGCATCTACTCCGCCTGAATTTTCTTAGGAAAATTACAACACAGACAACTCAGTCATTTCTGAAACTGCACTGTAGAAAATTAACCTTAAACCAGTGTCAAAAAAAGTTATGGTGCTTTTTTCTTTCACGTGTGCCAGTGATCCATCTCTGTTACCTTTGCTTGGTGCTGATAAGTAGTGAGCCCTACATAACAAGAATTTATCTTTTGCTCTTCTTTATGGAAATCCAGGCAATCTTTCCCAAAGTAGTTATAAATCTGTGTATATTTTTGGTTTGCACATGCCCTGAAGAAATTTGCAGCATTTTAGTATCTGAATTCCAGGGAATCCCCATGGATGGACAGATAAGGACGTATAGGATGGAGAAAAAGCTTGTTGAGGACTTGTGGACCATGATCCAGAGAGTTTGTTACAAACTGCATGATTTGGGTGAGAAATAGAAGAGATCTTTTCTAAACAAATGAAGGAAGTGTCTGTAACACAGACCTGGTTGGCAGAGGGGACTTTAACCTCCCTGACATTTGCTGCATCAGCAATGCCACAGGACACAGCAGTCAAGATCTTGGGAGGGTGTTAGGGGTGACTTCTTGGTACAGGTGCTGTCTCCAGGGCCAATCAGGGGTGACACACACCTGGGCCTGCAGAAAAAGTAGCTGGGGAAGCTACAGCCAAGACAACTATGGAGAGAAACTGGGTACTGAGACTGGGTAGGCAAAAAACAAGGGGCTGGGAAAAAGATGGGTTCAAATTTGGAAGACATTAGTCACAAAAGCTTTGCATAGAGTACCTTCCTCCACAGTGTGGTTTGAAGTCCCTGGTTTTTTCTCGGAGAGCATCCCTGCATCAGCACAGGGATGTGGAACTAATGATAACACTTCCACTCTCTTTCATTACTCATACCTTATTCCAGGAACCCAAATGGTAGAGGTCTGGATGATGGATACTAAGTTATGTGATGAGCTGTACTGGTGTCAATATGAAGATACATATTCATATTACAGAGGGGAGGGTATATTTTTTTTAATCAAACTCCTGTGTATGTCATTTTTAATTCTGAAAAAAAATATTTTCTTTGTAAAAAATTGCAAAGTTAAGCCCTCAAAAGTTAACACCTGACGTATCATTTGGGGACCCTTAATTTGTCCCATTTTCCACATATATAAAGGTAGAATGTTTAATTACAGAATCCTGCTTCATTCATATGCAGGGTCAGTTCTGGCAATGAACTAGGACTTTGCAGTAAAGCAAACAATTAAGAGGCCCCTACCTCATTTGTTAAGTAAGAAAGTATAGAGCGAATGAGAGAGGATAGTCTCTTGGTTAAAACAGCAATTTTTTTTTGTTTTTACGAGGGAGTCTTTACATGTAGTCAGGTAATTTTCTTACAGCGGTTTTGTCAGAGATTGCCATTTCTTTCTCATTTTCTAGATACACAAAACTTTCTCTGTAGGGCTTGACCCATAGGTTTGGTGAGCACTTATACAACAAATGTATGAACTGGACTGTGTATGTGAATATATGAAATGCTACAAAATACAGAGACAGCTCAAACTGGGTACCCAAAATTAATGAGTACTTTCTGACATAAATCTCTCTGTGCCTCAAGTCTGCTTTTTACAGAGGGAACAATACCCACTCATGTCCTAGGCAGGATATGAAATTCATTAAAATTTTGGAGTGTTTGTGTACTGGAATAATGAGTACCAAAGAAGGAAATGAAAATACTGAAAATTACTAATCTATCCTTACAGCTGACGTCTGTCATCACAGAAGGCTTTGTGTAATGTGAGGTAAATAAGGTCAATGGCCAAATGCTAATATAGACACAAAAACCACTGGCCACTCTGTGCCCTGAATGAAGAGGAGTCTTCTAGAAAAACACAAATTCAAAATACAGGTATGGGGCAAGATTAAGTTGAGTAGGCATCCTTAATCCTGGCTTTTCCTGACTTTCTAGAGTGCTTCATTTTCCAGCCTCAGTCCAGTAATTAAAGAAGGCTTCCCAGGAACACTTTGCTCCAGCTGAGAGCAGCAGGTATGTCCCATGAGACACTGAAAAACTCTTCCCTTGGGGCATACAGGTTGACTTAACCTGCACCCCAGACATAGGATGCAAAGTCAAGTCCCTCTCCTCCCCATTGCAGCACTTGACCCATGTGGTTGACCCCTCCAGGCTGTGCACTGAACTGGATGCTGTCATGTCTCTGTTCCAGTAGATAGTTCATAGAAAATATTTCAACATTCGTCAGAGCAGAGATGGGAATCTCTCCCTGGGACTGCCACAAATACTAAGCTGCAGTTTGATGCTCACTACTCTCTGGCCCAATGAATATTTAATTGGGCCATGCAAAGAGGAAGAGTTTCAACAGAAGGGACTGAGAGGGGCCCCAGTGGGAAACCCCAGTTCCAGTGGCCTCAGCCATCCAGCGCGAGGGATGAGTCCTGATCCCTTAGGTGGAGGAGCTGTTTGATCAAGGTAGGGGCCCACAGCATACAGACAGCTGCTTTAATTACTGAGCTACTAGATGAAAAGGGGCACTATCATCTTGCCCTTGTCCTTTGAAAAGACTAGACCTCCTTTGCTTATCTAAAGAAAGGGTTTAGCTCTGTGAACCCTAAATGCAAATAAGTGCCTCTGTGCAAGTGAATCCCTGAATGATGCAGGACTGAAGCCATATCCAAGTATTTGATGTCTTCTACTGGTTAGGCTGGGCAGATCCCATGAGGTGGTTGCTGTGAACCCTTCAGTATGGCTTTTTTCTTACTGCAATATTCCTAATCCAGAGGTGGGAAAAGCCCTCAGCAGCACAGTGCCTGAGAGGTAGTTGTTGCAGTGACACTGCCAAATTCCCTTGGCTTACTCTAGCCCAAGAGGAAAAAAAGGGATATTTCGGGATGGCATGATGTAGTCCATGTGTTGTTAGGTATCATCTGCAGGGAAATTTGCATAATCTCAGAGGAAAGCTTTTCATTAATGTAAAATACAAGGTTGCTCCTGAGAAACCTTTTCTGAAGTGTGTTTAAACTGTGCAGTTCAAAGCATCCTGGTGCTTCTGTGAGCCCCGGCTTCACAAGAAACTTTCCCATAGACACAAAGGAGGAGAAAATCTCCAAAGTAATATATGGAAATAAGAGGAAAGGTTGTTTGCTCCTTCTGCATGAATGCACCTGACTTTGACACAAGAAAGGAAACAGTAGGCAGAAGAAGCTCAAAGCTCTCAGTCGCTTTTATATTAGTAATAAGATATGGGTTTTAGCCAAAACTAAACTTTCCCCATCAATTCAGTCTGCAGTTTTCTTGCTCAAGACCTGTCCAGCTTGTATCCCAGAACATCATATGTGTCAGTGCTTTAAAATACTGTAGATGTACCCTTCTCAAGATAACTGAGTGCTAACAGTAGGTGGAGGTACAATCCAATTGTTCTGTAGTGTTTCCAAACAATCTGAAGCCAGTCTGACTTGCTATTAATTTTAATTAAGCCTTGCAATAAAAACCAACAGCACAGTGAAAAGCATGAGCAAAAATAAATGTATAGGTCATGTTTTTAGTTCCCTTTATGCAGTAATCTGATAGCTTGTTTTGGCATCGCAGGTGGAATACACAGACCTAAGTTTAATCACTGTTGTTTGTTTTTCTCTCAAAAATCATGCCTTCTGCTTTTCCTTTGCCTCACAAAAAGAAAATTAAAATAAAAGGAAGACGGTTCTGAGGCCAGTTCAAACATCAGAATATAAGCTGATTTAAAAAAATATATCATCTAATTCAGGGTTCCTAGTTTGTGCATTTTATTTTTTAAATGAAAGGCAATAAGAAATGCTGAAATTCTTTTAATTAAGCTTTTACCATATCTGGATTTGAAAGGATGTTTCTGATCTACGCTTCCTCAAAGTTGAAACAAAATGGTGACTGTCTTTCTTTGTGGGACCGAATTTTGGAGAATGAAGGGGATTTTTTGGCTCATGCAGTTACACCCACTTTGCTCCCCAGGCAGTAGGTAGTGAGTGTTGACGGGTGCTGGCAAGAAGTTTTAATCATGTTTTGAAAATGCTCCCAGATGTCTAAATCTGTAGAAAGGGCAAAATGCCACCCCTGGGAACAGCACCTCTGAAGACTTCATATCTGTCCATTTTGATTGTACCTGCTGCCCAGGTTTTCAGATCTTTGCAAGCTTAATGTTTTAAAATTCACATTCAGTTTACATCCTATTCACTCACAATCAGCCGAATACTGCTGGATATCAAGGAACAAAAGTTTTCTTCTTTTAAAATCATAATTATATCCTATTTGTGCTATGGCCCTGCCTCTCCTTCTGAAACCAAGAAAACACAAATATAAGACCAGAGAATCCAACCAGCACTAGACTGAGGGGTGGCAGAAAGATTAATGTGAATTAAGATGAAGGGAAATCCCTTTCCAGGAATAATTCTGTTTTCTGAAGGTAGCTGCCATTTTGCTTTATGCTTTTATGCAGTTTGTTGTACATAGCATTTATCCTGTCGTCTTTTTCATGCTTATCAAATATCTGATGATAAATACAGCTTGGTTTATCCATAGATCTCCAGCAGTGTTAAAGAAACTGTAACTAGAGGTAAAGAGATGAAGTTACTCGGCTCGACAATGAGCCGAGGAATATCATATGGAGGTACCTGTAGGTCCTGGAAATTATTTGCCCCTGTCGGTAGCCTCTCCCAATTCCTTATTCCCATGGCAAAATGGTCAGGTATATCACAAAAGATTATACTAAGATGACAAAAATGATAGCTAATGGAAAGCTATTTTAAAAAGGCTTTGCCTTTCATAGTGTTACTTTGAACTCAATTTTCAGAAGAAAACACCAGAACATCATAAATTCACAGTGAACTTTAGGGAAAAGTAGTCACATGTGTTTCACTGGTGTTTTTTAAATCTCACATCAGATAATTGCTACCACTGGAAAATATCGGTCTTTCAGTGCTGCATATCATGTTCATCCTACCAATAGGACTTTTTTAATTAATAATTGCACTAAAATATCACCCCACTCATGTTCTGAAGCAGCACTCAAAACTTAGCAAATAGTGAATTTTTAATTACATGATTTTGTTTTATCTTCGTTGTCTTTGAGTTCTTTACTTATGCCCATGAAAACTAAGAGAAAAATAAATTAAACATTGAATGAAAGAGCTCATGGAGCTTGTGTGTAGGTATTTGTATGTGTCTGCCTTTCACATAACAGATCGAATCCTAAATGAACAAAAAGAAAAATGTGACAAGACAGTCACATCTAGCCAACAGCAGGCTCCTAGAAATTTAACGGTATGGTCTGCTGTGACCCAAAGTCCCCATAATGAGATACATTACTTCCAGCAACGGTGTATTGTGCATTGCACGATTTGGTAGCACATTTCGGTAGTTGGATGCCACAGTTATGCAAACTGCCAGAGGTCCTTAGCACCCCCGCAAAGCAAAGGGAACCTGGTTTCTAGGGAATTCAATTGATCCTTGCTGTCTTATGTGATTACCCATTTTCTGTCATTTTGTATATTACTGTGATATAGCAAATAATGATAATTCATAGTACTTCTCACATCAATACAATCTCAGCGTACCTTGGGCTTTCTCTCCATAGGAAAGTAGCTTTATAGTCACATCGATATTTTATATCCATATGTTTGAAACAGCGTGAGCCATTTCAGGATCCTTGAGTTCAATTTTACAGGGTCTTAAGGTTGTTTCAACTTGCATGCGGGCAAATTCAGCTAAACCAAAAAAAAACATTTAGAAGAGCATAAGGGTGTTCAACACACAGATTTCATTAGCTTGATTCCCTCAGCCTAGGCCTATGCAATAGGCCACAGAGGTTCCACTTCACTTTCTAGGCGATGTCTTCTAAAGCAGAAGCTGTGACTCTGCCAGGGCTCTGATCCCACAGTCCCATAGGATCCAGCGCAGAGAGCAGTGAGCACCAAACCTGTGTTTTTCACTTTGGTCTTTTTCCCTCCTTCGTTTATTTTGCTGATAGCCATCAATAACAGTTTCAGTGCTGGCTGCCACTCTGTATCTAGCTGTGCCCTGGGCTCCGGATGTGTTTATAAATTGAAAAATTTCTGACATGATAGAAGGTATTTTAACAGTAATTAGAGCATATGGTGACGACAAATCTTAACAGGAACAACTCTGTTGCAAAGATTTCAAGCTGCCAGTAATGGAAATCTGACATTTATGCAGGCTTTGTGTTGTTTGAAGCTACTGGCCATTATAGCTGGATTGCTATGCGGCCCCACTCAGCCATTCTGTTTCCCAGAGGTGTTTCAAGAGCATGAAGCCATTTCTTTTCCTCTTTTTGTTTGTTTGTTTGTAAGGGGCCTAGTGAATTATGTAGCTTTCCCTGGGAAATAAAAAGACTTGCAAACATAACACTTATTCCTCCCTGACATTTCAAATCTATGTGTTGGTGGTTAAACATTTAGTTACATGGCTATTTTTCTAATGAACTACCTTACTTAAAAATGAACTCTAAAATGCCAGTCTGCCTTAACAACTATATTGTGGTCAAATTCCCTGGTGAAGTATGTTCAACTTGCTGACTTCAGTGGGAGCAACATACATCTTAGGGCAAAATTTATCTCATGAATTGATTGACTGTCAGATGTTTGGTACCATGTGCCAGATATTCAAAGGCGTTTAGCTCGCAGCAATTCTTGTAATGAGACCTCTGGCTGAATTTTCACAGTCTTTTTGTGAATCTCACGTACAATGTGTAAATAAAAATCGGCCTGAGTCCTTATGTTCAATGGGAAGTAATTTATTCTCAGGGGCAGTCCCAATGTGTATCTAGATCCTATTGAGATGATTAAGTACTTATTAACATGAGTAAGAGTTACAGATTACAGCATTCTGTTGACTATTTAAAAAATCACGAGGCATGATTTATATTAAAGTCAATGGACAGAGGACAGAGACAGGAGAAGCAGGATGCATTCATTAGAGACGTGGACTGCACTGGGGTCCCCGGGAGCCTGTGTTTGTCAAGCTTGAGGTGTGATTTTTAAATTGCATCTTTGGATTTGTGGGTGCCACTTTACACTTGCAACAAATTATGCCCACCGTTTTGAACTGACAAGGTATCCCTCTTTCTCTCAGCTTTTCCTTGTGGGTGGTAAATCTCACTCACAGAATTAGAATGCAATTTAAGAGTAAATTTAAGAGATAATATTGTTCTCCAAGCAGATTCTGTTGTCAAAACTGGTTTTCTCTCCAGACTCTCCTGCTATCAGCAAGATAACTACATTTTCTTTCCTCAGGTTTACAGTTTGGGGAATGCACCCTAGGGTACTTGGCCCTGGTTTCCCGCTGCCTTTTGGGGTCACAGTTTCTGCCACATTTCATGAGGGGTTTGAGGAGTGAGAGAACCCATGACTGGAAAGCAAGGTTGTGAACACCCGCACCAAGTGCTGGTGATGCTCTACAAGACTCAGCCCCAAACCTGAGCATCTCCTTCAGATTTAGCCTAAAACAGTATTCAGGCTCTGAAGTGTGAGCTGCATTTTGAAAATGTGTCCACATACTTTGAACATGTTTAACACTTATTTAGAGTAGACCTTTTAAATTATAGGCATCCATCTATTACACCTACCACCCAAACTGAATAGCAGGGCATTTTTGACATTTTTGGCTTGTAAATTAACTTATTTGCTTGATGGTGAACATCTATTATTTTTTTATTGATAGAAAACCAGAACACACGAACTGTTAGTTTCATTTTTGAGTCTAGTTATCACCCTTTTATCAAATGAGGTGTTGCTTGCATGTTGGTTGATGGAGTCATGCAGATTTGTGAGCCATACAGTCTTACATTGGAAGTTGCTTACACAAGACAGAGGGTTTTTTCCACAGTAGAAATCATTCACACACTCTTATGAACAATCCAATTATCTAAGAGAAACCATACAGTACCCTATCTTGAACTAGCAATAATGTAATCAAAGCTCATTGAACATGAGATCTTGGAGCTCAAAAAGTCTGGATTTACCTGAAGAATGTGTGTGTTTGTGCACATATAATTATACAAGGGTGCATTATATCCAATGACTTCAAGCTAAATATCGTGAAGGCATCTTACATTTGTGTACCTTTTTTCATGTCATATGTGTATACATATGTTGTGAAAAACATTAATGGACCTACAAATCCCGTGTCACGCAATCACAAACCATATTAGATCAGTCCCTTGTGAGTATGGCTCAGTTTATTCTGGACATAAAGGCTAGGGCTTTTGAAAATCAAAAGAGTATCATGTGGTTGTTAGAAGATTTAAATTAGCCCATTCTAGACATACGATCAGGGAGAAAGATGCGTAGATCTGGGCAACAGCTGAGCATATTATTTCAGAGTTTAAGCATAACAAAAGAGGCCATCATGAAACCTTAGAGACGTAACTTCAAAACAAAATTATTAATAGCCAAGAGGGTAAAAGCTTTAGTGAAATTTGGAATCCAGATCCTATTCTAAATAGGATCTCCACTTCAAGAATGAATAATAGATGGAGTCCAACTGTTCTGTGGTTGAGCACAAATTAGCGATTCATTGATTGTAATCAAAAGCAGCTGCTTGTAATCAAAGCATAGGTTTTGATAGGTCATTATCAAATGATATGCTAATTTTCTATGTATATAAAGAGTAGAGATGGAGCTTGTCAAGAAAGGTCTTGATGGTGCAAAATACAGATTTTGTGAGAAGTTTATCTCAGTGCTTTCTTTCTTCTCTGTCCTTTTTCCCAGTCAGTATTTTCTGTCCCTATAATCAGTTTGAGTTTTGTGGCAGCTTATTGGAAATGTCACCAACATCTGGGTTGGTGTAGCACAGCACAATAATGCATTGATAGGAAGAAAGCAGGTCTTAGCCCTTCCTCTTATTGTTATTAACTCACAATGAATACTCCTTTCTATGGACATACATTTGTGAGTCTGAATTTTGCTAAGTGCTTAGGCAAGTATTTTCAAATTCACCTGTTCTAAGTTAAAATACCTATGGCAATAGTTAGCCAGAAGTTGTTGATGAATGAGAATTACAGCTATCCAGAAACTAAAAATCAGATCACTGTTTAAGGGCTAAAATTTATACACGCATTTGGAAGCACCTTGCCCTTAGGTTTTGTAGTCTTGAAGTTACCCTGGACAAAGGTCTGTGCAAAGTAGTTCCTCCAGTGGTATCAGAGATCCCGTATTTAATCACAAAACACCTCTAAGTCCAAAATCTCCATCACAGGCTTCCACCCTTTGGGAAAAGATATATTATTTTGCCTGTTCATTGCAAGGAAGGAATTGTTAGTGTCATGTAGGTATCTGGCTATCTCCTTGCTTGCTCTGAAGCAGCCCTATGAGCCAGAAGGTCACTCTCTGCATTTGAGCTTAGGCTGTGGAACTGAGATGAGGAGGTGGGATGGCCAAAATGGACAGTTGAAATCTCCTAGTTTGATGTCACAACACAGTAGCCAATTCAGTGGAAATTAGGCCACGATCAAGGTATTTCAAAAGGAGACTGTAACTATCCCTTTTCGGCATACTTTTCATTTCATTGGTCCCAGCATTTGCAATCTGTAGTTATTGTTCACTCTCTTGCTACTTTTAGGTGCTCAAGAGGAGTTTTCCATATCAATACAACAAGAATTTTTCCATTTCAATATAGGCAGGAAAGTAACTTTTTTCAGCCTCAAACCTTGCTTCTATAAGCCCTATGTCATTGCTAGAAAGTCTTGCTGTGGTTGCCATTTAAATTGATTTGGAAACTAAAACAGCTACACCTCTGTAACAAAACTGTCAAGCTTAGCTAGTGACCACTGGATAAGTAGTAGACTAATGTTAATATGGTGGCAAACAGACAGCTCTCAAATGTGCTGTTGCCTCTCAGTCCAGCTCATAAAGTGTGGTGTTTATAGAAGCACTGGCAACTTGGCACATAAAGTTGGCCTTCTACTTCTGTACTATGATGTTTTTGTGATTGGTACTTTGGGGATGTTTTTCATTCCTGGTATCGAGACATGGCTGTAAAGTGATGGCTGCTGTAAAGAGGAAATCCCAGCATTCTTGCACAGCCACGGGAAGTTCTGTCCTTTCAGTTGTAGGATTTTGCATCCAGGGTGTTGAAAGACTTGTCTCGTAGTCACAAAGGGGATCAGCGACTCAAGTATTGGTACTGTCATGTGAGGATCATACCATTACCATCATACCATTACCTATCGCCCATTACATATCGCCCATTACCTATCAGCAATCTACTGCTCCTTTCCAGCCCTGCTGTGGCTGAATGTGATTACAGATGGTCTTCAGCATCTTTCCAGAGGGTAAACACCTCTCTAGTTCTGTAACTAGTCCCAGTAGTGTAATGAGCACTTCTAGCTTATCCTTAGCTTTACCCCTGAAAATGTCCCAGGTCTTGGAACCATTCTCACCCAGCAACATGTGCTTATAAAGCAAACACAGTTCATATTATGCCAGGGTTTCTCAATGTAAAATCACAGGAAAACAGAGGATTCTTTTCTCACTAATCATGGGTATTATAAGTAAGATAGAAAATACAGACAAAACCAGTGAAAATTGTTGCCATAGGCTAGGTGTGTTGTTGGTGGGGTTTTTTTCCCCCTTCTAGAGAACTGGATGGTTTTCTTCAGTGAGAAAACAGAACCATCATTTAGTCTAAACATTAAATAATTTAAGTCAAAAGTTAAATTTTGTTCTTCCAGAGTCCAGGGGACAGGCAAGGCATAGCAGAGAAATGTAGAGAGGGGATGAATCCCTTGCTGCTGAGACATGTGGAACAGAAAGGGACACAGTGGCAATGGTGTACACCAACCTTCACCCAGTAGGAGTCACATCCTAAATTTTTCCCCTCTGGACAGCTGTAGTGGCAGCCATCCTGGATGGTCAGTGCTTTGGCATGAATAATGTGGCCAGAGCAACCAAAGGACTTTTATTACCTCTAGCAGTATTCGACTGTTGGCTCTGCCTATATGTAAGACAATAATGTATACTCCCATAAAGAATAAATAAGAAACATAAATTTGACTTTAAAATAACATTACCTTTCTTTCTTACAAAGGTTTTCTTTGAAAAAAGACAAAAAGATAAATGATACCATCTCTCTTCTTTTTCCAGTCTCAGCCTTAAGCCATTATAATTGGTTGAGCAAAGGTGAACAGCAAGCCAAACCAAGCCGTGCATTTTGGCATCCTGTTCTGCTGACTGATGTATTGTTATTTGAAGTGTTGCATACCTCATTATGTGCAGTTAATAAAGTAGTATTGTGGGCAGATCTACAGTGTCCTCAGATCTAAGGAGCAGGTTAAAAAGTGGACCAGCACTTAAAGGTTATGAAGCAGGGAAAACAATCTGCAAAATTTGCAGTGGATAACAATGTGTCCCTTCTGACACTCTGTGTTGCCACCCTGTTTTCTGCTCTTAACCACAGCCAAAACACGCCGTTCTCTTTTCTTTTTTTCCATACATATTCATCTTGGTGCATTTGTTCATCTATTTGTGGGATCGTATTCAAATATTCACACTGTGACCACAAGGCTAATGTGTCATTTTCATTTTCTAGGTGAAAACGTCTTTGTAATAAACAAGGGAAGTTAAAATTTATACCCTAGAAGGAGTAAAATATTTCTTATCAGTTATAAATTTTATAAAAGTATACTGCATTTCTAGAACACAGCATTTCTTTAGTTATTAGAGAGGCTGTGGTTGGAAAAAGAAATAGAAATTTTAACAATTTTACAGAAGATTTCAAATTGAGTGATTTCATGTAAAGGTTGCACCAGAAAATTCAGAGCTTTCCACATCGTAAAAATGAAATGCTTTAAGAAAGCAGAACAAACAAATAAGCCCAAGAGAATTTTAGTTGATAGGATCCTATGTCTACTGCTGTTGTGGACACACCGATTTTCAGAAGGCTAGGTTGGGTGTGCTGGAAGATGTTCATTTTGCCTCAGTTATAAACTTTCCTCTCTGTATGTAATAAACTTCTACACCTTCTGGATGTGCAGAGGTGCCGAAGAGGGCAGGGACACTCCTGCAGCAGATCTCAGGAGCACTCGGGTGCTCACAGTCTCTCTGTTCCCACGCATCACGGTGGCCCTCGCTGTAGGGTTTGACATCCTCTGCCAGTGGAAAGCATGCGCTCTCACCAGTGCTAATTATTCTGGCAGATGAGTTGAAGCTTTGCCTCCTTTTTTACTGCAGTCCCTTTGAGGTGCACATTTGCCCCCCCTACACATACTGGCATATTCACCAAGCAGTAAGGTCCAAGCAAGTCCAGACATTTTCAGACTTAGGACCACCAAAACATGTCTAAAAGGAGCAGATCCATACATGCTATGAGCAGTCCAAGTCTTTGAAACTTCAAAGGGTTTGTAGATCACCAAAAATATTTTAGGTATCCAGGTTGAAAAGTTTGAAGCCACCAGTTGGATCCAGAAACGTAAAACAGTCAAAAGGGACACTAGAAGAAAAGAGGAGGATTTGTGAAACAAATATGTAAAAAAGCTCTCAGCCATTCCTTTATTTACAGGAAGATGAGCCTTAGCTAATGATTTTACTTATTGTTTGTCCTACAGGCCTCCTTTGTGGAGCAAAAAATGGGTAAGGCATAGGCAATCAGTTAAACAGAACTAAATTAAAGTTGTTGACAAAAAATCATGATGTGCATTTGATTATTCAGCTTTGGTGAAACAAATATTTCAGGCAGCATTCAAGCTTTCATTGTTTTTGTGACCAGTATGTTTGCTGCCATGAACTCAATCATGGCACAATAGGAGGTGAGACTAAATGGTTTGACACATAACAAGTAATCATGATAAAAGAATTGACACTCTACACAGTGCAGAGGCTGTTACATTTTTAAATGCAAAATTAATTTCAAGATTGATTGAAGTCTTCTCCCTTTCTTTTGGCAATGGGATTAGTGTATTATTGTGGGCCTTCTGCAGCTCTTTGTCTAGTGTACGGCATATGCAGTGAGTTCAGCAGTGTTTAAAAGTGCATTTAGATTTGAGCTTTAGAATAACCTTTGCGACTACTTTTCCCCCTTGAAACTTCACAATGAATTTGATACGGGAGAAGGAGAAAGAAAAGGAGGAGGGGTTGGCATTAGAGCTTCAGAGGATACTGAAGGATTCTGTTTATCCAGAGCCCAGGTAAATTGCTGGAGATTTAGCACACAGCTCATGCCATTTGTCTGAACATGACCTTGAGAGGACACCTTCTTTCTGGTTTGAGGGGGGTAATTTTGTTTCATGCACTTGTCAATCTTGTGGCTGTTTCTCCAAAAGCAAGCAAGCGTGCTGAAGGAAATGTGTGACTGTGGTGAGAGGGGGCCCACAAAAGTGTAAGGGTTGATTATTAATTAAGCTGAAACTGCATCCAAAGCTGCAATGCTACAGTGCAAAATTATTTCTGTTGGTTTTTTGGGGGGGTTACATTTGCTGCACTAGGACAGTTCAGATCTTACACACAGGGTTATTCGCAAACAGAAGCAATCAGCTATATATGGCAGTCCACATGTTTTTTGCAACTCTTCTTGCTAAAGGCACTGAAGAATCCACACTTGCTGGAGGGCTGTGTTGGAACAGATCTGTGATGATTTTTTGGCTCTTGGGTATTCCTATGGTCTTAACTAAATCAGACTTGTAGGGTGCTCCTAATTGCTTCACTAGCTTCACTACTGCAGCCACAAATTAAAATGGTTGAATATCAACAAGTTGTGAAGTGTTTGTGTGTGAGAGAGCAAGCTGGCATTATCTGGATGGTCGGTGCTGGCAGGAGATTAACTGGAGGCTGCAGGGGCACATCGACATGGGAAGTTTCCCCATCATTGTCTTTGGTATGCTAATGCTCCTGTTCATTACATTAACTCTAGCATTGCAATTAAAAATAAGAAGAAAGAGAGCAGCAACAAATAGTGCAATGTTCAAAATACTGAGTTATAATACATCCTGAATCCGCTAACCCTTATCAGTGAAAACTCAGATGAGTCAAAATCTGCTAACATTTACTCATGCTGAGAGAACAATTTCTCTGGATTTCAGAATAGTTTTCCCAAATTGGATATATTTCTTTCTACTTCAGTTGGACTAATAGCAGGGCTACACAGAGAATGAAGATCTTACCACTTCAATGATATGACCAACAAAAGTTATTCTTTAAGGTTTATTTTTGCTTAGTTTTACCATGAGTCTCAAGAATTGAGCACTGGGAAGGGGTGCTCTGGGCATCTTAGGACACCACTAAGTCCCCATTACCTCCTTCTCTCACAGGGTATGACCCACACAGAGGAACTGGCAGGAGAAGATGTGCACCCACGTCTCTCCAGTGCAAAGCCAGAGGGTTAATATAAACCACTGCTCCTGGGCATTAAAGCTTTGGATTTAGCACTGAAGCAGCGGAGGTGCCGACGCATTTCTTTCTGCCACTTCTGTCACAGCCAGGAGGAGAGAAGAGACCCCTGGAAAGCGTTTCATCTTCACCCCTTAAACAAAATTTACCTCACTTTTCATATCACCCAGTTTAGCAGTGAAAGAAATGACTGCCAGGAGCAATATCCCTAGTGAAAGGAGTAATTTTTTGGTAAAGATTCTTGTGGAGGTGATGCACTGTCAGGTGTGGCTTCTTCAGGTGACTTCCCATTTGCCAGGAGGCAGGTCACAGATGCAGAGATACTTACTGCTGAACAAGTGCATGGCAGCTTGGCATGGTGGGAAGTAAGCTGAGGTGCCAGCCAGGCACTTCTGGATGTTTTACCCAAAATAAATAATAATTTAAATAAAATAAAATAAAATAAATGCAGTTATAAAACAGTTAGAAATTCACTTTCCAAGCTCAATAAAATCCTAGAATTAATACTCAGGTTTAAGTACCACATATTGTACACTTTATGGGACTAGTCAAAAATTTTCCATTTAAATTGTTTTAAAAGGTGTTTTAAAAATATTTATAATGGAAAATAGTTTCAAATAATTATTTGAATTCACTTTTGTTTAAAAAATCAGCTTTGAAATGTTGAGGTGCACACTTGGGCACGTTTTCCTAACTGCGCTACCATTTATTTTCTCAAATTTTAAAAGAAGTCTATTTTAAAACATAAAAATTGCCAAACCGGTAATGAATCATTGTAAATTATTTTAATAAAGTGTTTACAATGATTCAAATATTTTTTTTTTAATTTTTTATAGGGCAAAATTCAGATTTCTGTGTTTGGTCCAATGAATGCAATTCAGTTTTTTAAATCCCTTAATTTTCACAAGGCAAAAAAGACTGTTTCCAGCTCAGCTCTGCTAGTTTGTGTGTGATATAGCAAAGAAGGAAGTACTGAAAAAAGTTAAAGCAATTTAGGGCACTCTCTGCTTTCTTAGTGCTGGCATCTTCACTGCAAATCCAGCCTGAACTTCGTGTGAGCCACCTTATTCGTAAATTTTCATTAGAAATTCAGTAATGCTGAAGTGAAATCTGTACCTTTTTAACCACTTTAATGGGAGCAGTATTTTTTCCCAAACTGGGCCAGCGAGTCATTGGCATAATCAGTAGCTTATGCTTAGTTCAGCAATAATAATTTCAATTATATATGTCTAATTCTTTTGTATTCAGAAAGACAGCTCTAAGCTTTCAAAATCAGGCAATCTGTATTTACTAGTTTGAAGTTATTTCAATTTTATCTTTTATGTTTGAATTATTTTTATACAATTATCTCTCTCCATGAAAATTCTTTTCTGTGTTCATTGAACATTGAAGAGCAATTTTTCATTTGAAAAGTCTTAGCATTCCAAATGAAAATAGATCCATTAATTACTGTTTTTTCTCCAAATTAATTTCATCTAACTGCCTCTATATATGTCTCTGCCTGTATTGAATCACTTAGATTTAATTGTAAGGAATAAATAAAAACAAAAGATTCAAGATATTTGATGTATAAGGAGAAATAGCAGCACCATCTACCATTACAGTTCCCTAAAAATCCCAGAATAAGATCATTTCTGCATTTTTCTATAAATAAATAAACCTTAGCTTCTTCA
The DNA here is from genome assembly GCA_002844005.1 of Limosa lapponica baueri. Classification (NCBI taxonomy): domain Eukaryota; kingdom Metazoa; phylum Chordata; class Aves; order Charadriiformes; family Scolopacidae; genus Limosa; species Limosa lapponica. The sequence goes on from KZ505889.1 coordinate 369,078, forward strand.
ACCTGAACTCTTCTCTACAAAGGATTTTTCAGGCTGAATTTCATCAGTAATTAATGAATCTATTCAGGTGATCACAGAATTACAGAATAGCCCTGGTTGGAAGGGGCCTCGAAAGACCATCTTGTCCAACCTTTCATGGGAAAGGGAGCTTATCTGGCACCTTGTCTAATCACGTATTTAGTCCTCAGTGATGGGGACCCCACCATGTCCCTGAGGAGGTTGTTCCAGCTCTTACTGTAAAAAATTTCTTTCTTATATCAAGATGAAACTTCTCCTACTGCAACTTGTACCCATTGCTACTTGTCTTCTCCATGTGGCCTCTTTTGAAGAAAGACCATCCATCCTCTTTGTAGCCACCCTGTAAGTACTGGAATACTGTGATGAGGTGTCCCCTGAGCCTTCTCCTCTCCAGTGAGAAAAGACCTTACTCCTTCAGTCTTTGCTTGTGAGTCAGGTTTTCCAGCTCTGTTATGATCTTTGTGGTTCTTCTTTGGACCATCTCCAGTCTGCCTAAGTCTTTCATGAATGAGGACCACAACTGGACACAGTACTCCAGGAGAAGCATGACAATGCTGAGTAGAGTGAGATGATCACATCTCTATCTCTGTTAGTTACACCCAGACAGATGCAGCCCAGGATCCGATTTGCCTTTTTTGCTCCAGTGGTGCCCTGCTGACTCATGTTCAGCTTGTTGTCTACCAGGACCTCCAAGTCCCCTTCAGCAAGGCTGCTCCCCAGTCACACAGATGCTAGTCTGTGCTGGGCTGTTTGGTTATTTCATTCCAGGTGCAGGACTTTGCACTTGTCCTTGTTAAGCTTCACATTACTCTTGCTTGCCCACATTTCCAGCCTGCCTAGGTCTTTTTAAGATGGCTCACCCTTCTGATGTGTCCATCTCATTACCTGGTTTGATGTCATTAGCAAACTTGGTGTGGATGTTTTCAATCCCGTCATCCAGATCATTTACAGAGATGTTGCTCAGCATGGGGCCCAATATCAATCCCTGGGGGACCCCACTTGTGACAGGCTGGTACTTTCCAAGAAGACAATTAACTGGGTAGGTTACAGAAAAGTTACTACAAGTGGGCAAACCAAAACCATGTTCAGCTCCTTCACAGCAGTTCTTCCCATGAATACTCTGACTTCATGGATAATGCAGGTTACCTTCTTTTACTTTGACCCCGAGGCTCAGGGCAAAAACTAAGTAGCGAAAATAAAATATTCAGTAGTTACTCATTCAGGGAGCACCAGCTGAGGACTTCATGAAAAAGTGGTTTGTGATACTGTGATTCTATAATTCTGTGATCGTGTAATTAATGATGGTAGCAAAATACATATTCATGAGCTAGATGGATTCTAGTATTTCCTATTTTTTGAGCACTTGTCACTGTAATCTTAATATTTAAAACATTTCTTCTGAATGTGTAGCATGTCAGTCAAGGTAGGCAACAGAAAGCACAATTGATTCCCAAACCTGCTGCTTCTAAGAAGGTTCCCCATCTTCTAGGTACCAAGTAAAAAACAAAAGTGCCTTTTTGTCTCTCCAACAGGGAAGTCAGTCCATGGGGACTATCCGTCCTGGTGAAAAGCAAAGGAAAGAGATTTGGGATTTTTTCCCATGTACCAATTCTCAGAAAGGTTTGGGTCTCTTTCCACTTGCATGCAAGTTATCTTACAGATATAGGTGACGTTAATTCAGAAATTAGAATGAAAAGGACTATCTAAAGTATTTCAAAAACAAATGCAGGATGGCTGTCAGCAGATTTATTTTAATTATTAAACTGTATGGCTTTAAGTATCGAATAAAGGTCGTCTCAGGTCTTAATCATCCCTACTCCCTTTATTGAGGCTTACATATTCTCTCCACAATGGTTAGTTCAGTTGTAGTAAAGGCAAAGTACTAGGAACAGAAAACATGCAAATAAAATTCCTGCACGTCCTTCAGAAACTGTCTGTGCAGCCTGTAATTTCTAGGGCAAAGGTTTGATGTCTTATGCTTCAAGTGAAGTTTGAAACTGAAACAAACCCTGGCTCCTGTGGAGAAGAAAATGCATGGAGGAAGTTTGTCCTTTTTAATCAGAGCACCTAAGAAAAAGTGTTAGATCTAAAATATATAGGTTTTGTCAGAACAGGCTTCTGTAAAAACCCGAGCCAGATAAATGTTTCTGTGGTTTTTTTAGTAAGATTTATATTGAAAAATTAGTTTTTAGAGGACTCTTTCTCAATGCTACCAAACTAGACAGAGCAGTAAAGCAACCAGGAAGCCAAATGGCTTAGATTTGACTAAATAAAAAATATGATAGATTAACGTTTTAGCTGAAGATAAAAGAAATGCAGAAACACAATACGTACCAAAATAATTATTTTTAAAGTATTCTTATAAAATTATTTTTTTAAATAGTTTTGTTACATTTGACTTAGAAACAGGGTCTGCCTTAGTTTCTGTGATTGTTTGTTACAACACTTTCAATATCTCCATCCCTCTGTAAGACTATAGAAAATAGTTTCAGGAAAGATTTTCAATAACTCTTAGAGGCAGGTCTCCAAACAGGGTACCCACCATCAAGTTGCTGTTCTATCGTTGGTTTGTTATGTTGAAATAAACATTGCAAGCGCTCTTTTGCTGGATTAAGTGTTTTTAAGCAAGGACTATTTCAAGATAGTATCTTGTAATGTATATCAGGGCTTTCCTATACACATGTGCTCACGAGTGCACATGCATGTATGTAATACATATATAGTCTTCTGGGAAGACAGTATCTCATTAATGCTCTTAAATCCTAGAGATTTAACACATGTAACACATGTAATTGTACAAACATGCCAGTGTTACAAATTTAACTAAAAGGAGACAATTGACAGTACTGTACCAAACTCTATAAAGAAAAGATTAAGACCAGGGGCAGTAGCCATGGAAGTAAAGGTGAAGCTTTCCATCAGATTCACTGAATGTCAGCTGTGGCTGTTCTGAATATTATCAATATTATGCATTGATTGTATCATTTGTAAAAGTTTGTAACATGTATGACATCATATAGGAACATGAAAAAAAAAAAATTGAATTCTTAGAATCAAAGAATTGCCTAGGTTGGAAGGGACCTTTAAGATCATCGAGTCCAACCATCAACCTAACACTACCATAACCATCACTAAGCCATGTTGCTAAGCACCATGTCTACCCGTCTTTTAAACACCCACAGGGATGGCAATTCCACCACCTCCCTGGGCAGCCTGTTCCAATGCTTGATAACCCTTTCTGTGAAGAAATTTTTCCTAATACCCATCCTAAACCTCCCCTGGCGCAACTTGAGGCCATTTCCTCTTGTCCTATCCTTTGTTACTTTGAAGAAGAGACCAACCCCCACCTCACTACAACCTCCTTTCAGGTAGGTGTAGAGAGTGATATGAATATTTGGTCTGTCTTTGAGCTTCCTTGAACTCATGGCTGCTGAGAGTTAACAATTTTGTCAGCAGTTTCATTATTTGATGCCTAAAGGTAGGTAATTATATTTTGTATTTGAGTTTCAAATATCCTCTGAAAATCAAGTGATTCATTTGTTTTGCTGTGAACTTAGCCCAGTTTCTGTTACTCATGCTGGAATATATTGGCTAGCATTCTTCAAAAGTTTGTCTGAGAATTAATAGACATATGCAAACACATATTTTGATCTGCCTAGGTTTTGTGTTCTTGCTTCTTTTAATAGGTACTCAAACATCACATATAACCTTTTGTCCATCTCCTTCTCCACAGGGCTATATTTATAAATGGTTTCACCTTTAATATGGCCCTGCTTTCCTATTTTAGAGAACACAAATGACTTATCAGCCTGGTAGCAGATCCTTATTTTGTCTGCCTCCCACAATCCATCAGGAGAGGGTTAAGAAAAGGACCAGTTATCTCATAGCAGTCAAATTCTTTGTACATCATTGAGTTTTACATTGAACATCTCTGTGTGCTGCCAGCTGCAGAGAAAGAAGATTACACTGTGTGTCTGCTACATGAATACCCTGTAAATACTGCTTCAGTGCAAAAGGTAGATTTCAAATCACCTATGAAATAAACAGAAACTGCTAGTTATTTTAGTATTCAAATGGTCAAATTTGGTTGCTTTAATGCACAACAGCAATTTACTTAATATATTAACAACACCAAAATATCCAAAGGAGTAAAAAGAACCCCGCAAATTAGAGACGTCATGAAAACATTTAACAAGAGCAGTCTTACGTACTGGGCTACTCACCAGCATCAGCAGTGCAAGCAATTCTTTTTGAACCTACAAATGATTTTGAATCACTGATCCCGAAGTCGGTAGGGAATAAGGACAGTAAGGATGGGGACACGCAAGATTGTTTGGGTTTTTATGTCTGTTTTTTCCAAGACACTCTTAAACATCATCTTTCTAGGCACCACTGAATACAGTTGAAACAAAAGCTTTTACATATTTGATAGGAAACAACTGCATAAGGGGAAAATTGAAAATATACTTCAGATTTTATATTTTTAAAACATCAGGCTGCACCTTTGTAAGCATACACGTTTCAGGTCAGCTGTTTAGGGAAATGACAATGGGGGATGCAATCAGTAAACCCATCTTGAATGTATCTTGTCACCTAAAGCATTTCTGTACTCAGGAATACATAAGGCTCTAGTAAGTTCCATTGGAGAAAAAATCTGAATTGGAGCAGTGAAGGTTTCTTGTAGGATGCTCTTGTATCTTTTGAGAAATGACAGGGGTCTTTATAAAGTGACGCAACACTTGCAAAATCACAGCAAATGTGCAGATTGCTCATTCTGCTGCTGGTGGGGATCGTAATAGTATAGCCTGCATGGGGCTTTGTTTTCACAGTTAGACACAGAAACAATTCCAAATTTCATAATGAGGGCATAACCCAAATCCCAGGCTTTTAAAAACCTCTATTTAACTCTGCTGTTCATGATGTTTCCCTAAGGACTCAATACTGACCAATCGCTGAAATTTGAATGCTGGCCATAGGAGGCTTTTACAAATAATGGCCCTTGTAATGTCCGTAGCAAAATGAACAGCCTTGATACTGTGGATTTACTGCTTCAGAGATTCCTTCCTCTGGAAGCCCCTTTCTTGTGGCACATGTAAATATTGTTTAAAAATGAGTGTAGACCCTTAATAAGATGCTATAAAGGCACTGTTTTAAACTTCACAGAGAAAATATCAGCTTCTATATAAAATGATCAGGTTTTGCAAGTGATATGACATAGCAGAGAGAAAGCCATCATGATGGTTTTATGTCATGTCACTTCAGTTTAATGCAAAGAAAATTCTGTATGTCAGTAGCTATTCTTTGACAGTTTATTTCTTCCATTTTAATTTCAATACAGGGGAAGTTTTCAAACTTTTTAGATATTTTGGTTGCCTCCATTTCTTATGCAACACTGGAAGCGTTAAAAGGCTCTGCTTACAAATGGGAATGCTGTCCTGCCTAATGAATGCGATGCTGTTGGGGCACAGGGATTTTCGTTCACTTTCCAGTTCTGTTACTGGCCTACTCATGACTATAGGTTAGCTGCATGGTAGCCACATTCTTGATGCAAACAATAGGTCTAGGTCAGTGTCTTCAGATTAAATGCAGCTTAATTATTGTGGTTTAATCTTTGATCCACATTCTTTAAAGAACTCAAACTTGCAAATGCCAGGGACTCTGAAAAAATTGGTATTTTCCTTAGGTATCCAATTTCTCCTACTGTTGCCAATTTTAATTCTACATGTATTTTAAAAATGGTACTTCTTCAAATCTTGGGCATGGTATTTTATTCCAGCCTAGCCTATAAGGAAAAAAAGGTGCTTTGAACTCTTAACCAAGACATTTTAAGAAGGAAAGAGGGAAAAAATTCTTTCATTCTTGAAATCTGGCATCCTTTATTTTTTGTCTGAGCTTTGAATTACAGTTGGGGTTTTTTTTATTTCTCTTTTAATGAAAGTGTTGTGGGGGCGCAAAAAAAGAGAGTCCTTTCTACTATGTAACATAAAAGAAATAATAAGTGAAACTGAAAATAGCTGGAAGAAATAAAAACTCTTTGGGTCTTAACTTTCTCTTGCTTCAGCTGTCAGTGTAACTCTGTAGCCTAGCTTGGGCAATGGCAGTCACATTACAATTAGCTTTTCCTAAATGCATTTGTGAAAACATTTTTTTCTTCAGCTAGTATAGAATTAAATTACACTATTTTCTTCTGCACCTATTCATTTATTTTCTTCTAGACCTATTTGTTAAAGACTGAGGTCCTAGATTTGATAATCAAACCTTCTCTCAGACACAGAAATAAACTGATTGGAGCCAATAAAGGTCAGTGTTTACATATGAAAATAATTTACAGTTTAGACACATTTACAATTATCTTTTTTATGTTCAAAGTAATAAAGACCATGTATTTTAAATAATACATAACCTTTGATTGTGTGATGGACTTTGCAATGTACGCTGGTTCCATGCTTGGAGTCACTTGCAAACCTGGAGCCTTGTTTTGTATTTTCAAAACAGTAAGCATCCCATTTCCCATAGTAGTGTATAGGAACACTGGCTCCTCTACTTTGGTCTGTTCAACCACAGATAAGCAAGTCATTCCAACTTTAAGCTAATAAAAACTTGAATTGTTGCCAAAAGATGTGTTAAAAGTACAATAGCAAGTCTAAAAATCAAAATACATCATTCATTCCCCCTGGAATGGATTCCTGATGCTCAAAGGCTTCATTTCAATCCCAAAGCAAATATGAGCAACTTTGAATAGCTGTGTACCAGCTTTTGAAGGTTTGTGGGGTTTTTTCAAAAGAAAACTTTTTTTACTATGCTGTATCCTCAAATCTTATTAATCAATAAAGCCTTAAAGTGGCAAGTCAGTCACATCTTCCCGCTAGGGTAAATGATGGTTTAAGCCCTTTCTAAAAATTGCTTCCTTTTTTCCTCCCTTCTCCATCATAACATTTGTTTTGTTACAGGCTGCAAATGTGCTTTTCTGACTGCACTTTGTCACCCACAGATTCCACTGCACAGTGGGTGGAGAGCTGGGGATTTGTGTTCTGTTTTCATGCAGAGCTGTGCATTAAAAAATGTGCTGCTGTTGTTGTATTGTGAGCGGAACATCTTACCAAAACAGATTAATGATAGTCTTTCCAATCTAAATAAAACTAAATAAACCAACTTGATTACTTTCTATTCAGAAAATAGGAGTACAAAGAGAAAATGTAAAAAGGAAAAAAAAAAAAAAAGAAAAAAGTTTAAATCTATCATGATTCCTATGCATGCATATTTGGTTGTGGTTCCATTTATAATAAATAAAGTCTAGTCCTTTAATGAGAAGACAAGAGGCATCAATGGTGCCCCTTGTTATTAGTTCAACTTTTCATTACGAGTAATTCTGACCTGTATAATGAAATCAGATTATGTGTGAAAAATGAAGCAATGCTATACCGAAATGCAGTGTGAAGGTCAAATGTGGATTTTGTAGCTGTGGGAGAGTAAGAGATAACTCATTCTTTAACAGACCACAGAAAATATTTCTAGTTCTGAAATACAATTCAGGAGGGAGATAAAAGGAACAAGAAAAGACAGGTGTGGCTTGAACACCCAAAAGGAGAACAAGGAACTGGAAAATATCATTTCCTAAGACAACCCCTGACACAGAGCTTGATTCCAGTTACTAACTCTCCTTCTTCTGTTTTGTTTTGTGTACACAGGGAATTACGATACTTATCAAGGGTCTGGGTCAGGCCCCTAGTGTTGTGAATGAAAACATATCCGCTGCCTGTAGTAGTAGCTCAACATTCAGTGCTTCCAGAGATTCATGCTTATTAATAAGGAGATTGTTCCTGGATTAATTTTTATTATTTAGAGGTGAAAAATGTCATACAGATGCTCAGGAAGTCAAATGATATGACAATATTGGCTCTGCATTTAAATGTTTACATTCTGTGTAGTGCACATTAAGTGAAATGTAGGCATTCTGAGAATGATTATGGCATTAATAAAATACCATCGATGTGATTGGTATGGATTTAATCCATTTAAAACAGAGTTTTGTGAGTTTCCTTTTTCTTTTTCAACATTTGAATTCTGCAAAAGTGCAAGAAACATTTAAAACCTCTGATTTTAATATTGTTGAATGTAGTTGAAAATAATGAAGCTGATAAAGAATAGAATGTATTTCTAAATAATTATTTCAACATGCAAGCTGTTAAAATATGCAAGTGTTACAACGAATTATCTAGCTTGCTGTAGCAAATATTCACTCTCTGTGAAATTGATGCTTCTAGTTAAGAAAAAAAACAACCTAAATGCACTCACAATAAAGACTGCAGATCTGTTTAAATTTAGAGAAAAGAATTATGCAGTTCAGAACTAATTCCAAAAGGATGAAACAAGCAAGGTGTGTATTGGGAACCCTGGGTCTGGGAAGCTGCAACCTACACACTGTGAGGAACAAGGCTTCAGATCCAAATCTGCGTCCTGGACTGTCCTTTCTTTGTAAACCCCAGGAAAGGTCAATCCCCATTTTGATTTTTGAAAGAGAAAAATAAGCCACATCGCTCTGCCAGCCCAGGCTTTGCTTCAATTCACCCTCTCTGGCCACAGCTGTCCTCGCTTTGGAAAGGTCTGCAGGGCTGCCACTCCTCTTCCCACTGTTAGCTGGTACAGACATATGTTGGGGTGTCCCAGGCTCAGTGGGAGAATACAGCCTCCGTGTGCGTCCCACATGAAGCTGAAGTTTTATCTATTTTCCATCTAAGTCAGAGGAATATGACTCTTATGAGGGGATGTAAATTCTGGTAAGGCATCAATGACTAGATTATTTTGGTTTTGCTGGTATTGATGTCTCAATTGATTTTGTGTTTTTCTGCAGACTTTCTTAAATGTTTGCCTTGTGCTCTAAGAAACTAATATTTTTCTATTCATTAGTGGTGTATTACTCTTTGCAGAAGTAGGTATGAGAGAACAAGATGATTTCACATTTAGTGTTGTGTGTTGTTAAACTAATGCCGACTTTCAGTGAGGAATTTGTGTTTGTGTCTCAAGTTTGCATATTAGTTTAAGATTGTGAGGGACTTTGAGATCTTTTAGATGACAGGAAATATATAAAAGTGAGATTTATTTTGCAGATAAGCATAATAGAGCCTAAAAATGCTTTCACACAATCCCACACAATTTCATGTGTTAATAAGAAGAACTTGTAAATTGTCAGCACTAACCAAATAATTTGCTGAGCTACCTCTTTAGGACAGCTATGTATTACTGAGATATTCTTTTTTGCTCTATAAAAACAAGTCTATGTAAAGAAACATCTATGTCACTAGATATCACTATGGAAGTGATATTTCTCTATTGAAATTCTCAGTTTAAAAACGTGTTCCAGTATTTAATCTTAAGTAAGATCAAAATTAAAAAAAATGCAATAGAGAAATTACTACTACAATTGATCATGTTTCAGTCCCCAAATTAAACCAAAACACAGTTTACCTGGGAAAGAGGAATAGCATGGATTTGAAGGTACAGGGAGCTTTGCCAACTTTTTAATTAAAATATGGGGAGTCGCATGGAAAGCTTCAGGACACAGTGGGAGGAGAGGAGCGTAGGCTGCTCCGTCTCATGCAGCTTACACTCCTCCGTGGGGGAACATTGGTTTCCAGCACAGACGTCATTTATACAAAAGCTTGTCTTTCCTTGACCCGAGCTTGTCAGTTTGGTCTGAAATGGAAGACTCTTTATCAGAATGTGTGATTAATTGTATATTATAATGTCTGCTTCAGCTGTTGACTTTAGTTAGCTGTCACTTGTCCAAGTTCATCCAAAACTGAATAGCAACTTCTCAGGCAACTAATCCTTTGTTATAGTAGCTCAAATTTGAAATACTGTTCTAAAGAAAAGATCTGAAGTTTGTCTTGCCGTAGCAAAGATATAATTAACTAGTTTATTTGTTTGCAAGCTATACATGTTTTGTTGCATGCTTTACCAAAAAGAGCCAAATTGCAAGCTGGAGGGCTTCCTCTTGGCTCGAATATCTCCAAGGAAGAAAGCTGTATCCCTTTCCCCTGGCAGAACTGAGGACACCAAGCCTCAAAAAGCCTTGGGGTGAAGCATACAGGTGTCAGGGACTGCAAAGAGGAGCCTACATCCCAAGGGTAGAGGAGGAGAGATGCTTGGGAAGAGCAGGTGGCCTGCTTGCAGCAGGGACAGTAGCATATAGAGACTTTCCCATGTGTCCAGAGGCGAGTGTCAGGGTTAATTTGATCCAGTGAGGCACTGAAAGTCATTGTTTTTCACCATTGCTGCTTTTTCACTACCTAAAGAGTAGTTATTGCATTCAGGGTTACTATTTTGTGCTGTCATAGAAATAAGTCTTGAAAAATGAGAACCTTCTGGTATCTCTGTCTTCTCATCTCACGGAAAAGGTATTTCCTTGTCTCACAAAGCTCTGGCTGCCTGGGGTCCTGTCACATTTACCTTCAATGTGAAGTTGCAAGTCAAAACTACCTAGTTCAGAGATGCAAAAGTCTTTCTTCCTTTTGGACGAAAGCGGACAAGCTGACTCTGGGAAGTCTCATTCAGATATTGTCTTGTTGTCCTTACTTCTGATTCCGCATACCAGGTCGGGCTGGTTGCATGACTGGTTACATGAGGAGGCTCCAAGCCTAGAAGGGCACAGTGATTTAGAAGTCCTGGACTGTAGTTCAGGAACAGCAGATACAGCAAGTTAGAGGTTGATGCCTTATCTTAGAGACCCAGGTGGTCCACACTGGAGCTGACTCTGAGCTTAACATTGCACTAGGCTTTCTCAAATTTGATGGAATGTATACGTATTCAGTACTGGGATTATTTATTTTACAACAGCAGACTGAGAAGCTCATGAAGATGGGTCCTGTTTGTGCAGAAAGTAGCCCAGATTTCTCCATTTTTTTGATTCGTACTCAACCGCACAAGGCTTACAGTTATTGAGTCTTAGAAGCACTTGAAAAGGCTGACCCATATTGTCATTTCCATAGCATTGGCTATCCTAATTGGCAAGGTTTATATGGTCCACCTAATCCTGCATTTTTGTGATTACTTAACTTCAGGATCCTAGCTCTATGAAAGCTTCTGGGACTGAAAATTGCTAATCTTGCATGACATGCTAGAGTATAATCGTTCTTTGTGAAGCCCTAATCCAGTGCTTCTTGTACAGTGACCATAACGGAGCAGTGTTGGAGGGGGAAGAAGGCTGTAGAGTGAAGGTTCTGTTTTACTGAATGTAGAATCCTTATCTTTCAGAACTTGTCTATTTCCCGAAGTCGGAAACCAGGAAAATGTTTCTCTGAGTTTTTTTTATCAGGCATCAGTTGGTGTTTAAATGATTATAAGCATGTTATGAAAATTGATCTGTGCTTGACTTGCTCTATAGTTGGAACTAAATCATTATTGATTTTATATTTTTGTACTAAGTTATGTATCACGGCTTTAAAGTGCCAAATGAATGAATAAATAGAACCCGCTTTTAAAGCAGGTTGTTACATGTATTCTCCCAGGAGGTGGCAGCTGGGGAGCTCACACTACTACGTAGTACACTCAGACTGCTCCAGTGTGAGCTCTTTGTGTAGGGGAAATAAGATTATGATAGAGCATAAAGAAGGAACTACACTTCCACACACCATTCACATCATTAGGCTTGAACTGAGAGTTGAATCAGAATGCTGTCCTGAACACTTTTAATGATATGAACCTCTTTTTCCACAGGAAAAAAAATATAAAATCAGCTATCTATCAAATTTTATTTCTTTTGTGTATATATATATATACACGCACACATATAAAAGTAAATATATATGAAGGAAGAAAAAAGGTCTCTGCAGAGGGAAGAGATGGGAAACAATGCAAAGAAGAGTGGGGTAGGTCTAGGTGGCCGAAATCCAAAGAGGATATGAATGTGGCTGTTAGGTCTGGGTCAAGAGGTCCAGTGTAAGGTTGTAGAACTTGTGTCATAAGGCTGAAAGACACGCAGTGATCAAAATTATCAGAAAAAAATGGGAAATAAATGCGGGGAGAGCGGGAGCCTGTGATGGTGGTGGATGCAAATTCCTGCAGAATTTTTAGAATGAGAGGTTTTTTTGGAGTTACTCTTGAAACTAGAGAGATTGTTTGAAATGATGACGTGGTACGTGTAAGAAGGTGGGCGGCATCTCCCAAAACCCAAAAAGCTGGGGCTCACTAGAGTCAGAAAGAAGAATTTTGTAGCTGTTGAGAGTGCAGGCAGCTTGGTGATTATTTAGCAGCGTAGTCTGGCTTTTTCTTCTGTGTGTATTTTAAGTCAGCCATGAAACACTTACAGCTTTATGGGGATGGCTGGACAAACTGTCCTTTCCTGGAGTAACACCTGATCACATTTTCTTAAGAATATCTTTTAAAAAATTGAAAATGCAGTATT
>KZ505889.1:384192-402296 GCA_002844005.1 Limosa lapponica baueri
ATCATTTAAAAAAAATAATCCAAACTGAACAAATGTAGAAAGGTGATATTATTTGTAGCACCTACCGTATGCATGTGTGTGTACGTGTGCCATCACAGGTCACAAAAAAGATTACTCAGTCAGACAGTTGAAAAGGGAAAACCTGTTCCTGGCTTTCATCATAGTGATGGTCCTGGAAATGCCTTTATACCTCCTCAGATTTATCACTGGGAAAGTCCCCTTGCTCTCATTTTGTGCTAGTCTCAGGGCTCAGTTCTTAATGCAGCCCTATAAAAACACAAACCTGTAATACATGCCTGATTTCAGCTGTAAAAGGCTTTTATTCCTACAGTGGCCTCCCTTTGCTGAAAATCTGCTCTGCGTGAGCTTTCTCAGTGTGTAATTACTTGAGGATCTATAGGTAAGTCTTTTCAGTACTTAAATAACTAGTATATGAAAACTCCATGGTGAGGCCTTTCATAAATCAGAGGAGGCTTTGGTGCAATTGATTTGATGATGCAGTTCACTCTAGGGGCTGTGGATGGTGGAGTCTAATGAAGAATATTGAAAAGGTTACAGAACTTTCTCTTGCTTTATGTGCTTTTTGTCTTGAGGCTGATGCCTGAGTGGTAGAAACAGACAAGTTATTAAAACCCACACCTTTCAGTTCTATTTAAAATACAAATCTCTTCAACTTTGTTTCAAAACACACATTTGTTTTTTTCTCTTGGCAGTGCAAAAATTATTATTTCTGGCTAACCTTTACTGGTTTCTCTTTCTCAGACTAACTAATGGTTTTTTTCATGCACTTACTGCAAAAATATGCAAAAATCCAATTTAGACCTGCACTGTACTAAAGGCGTTCATGAAAGAACATACTCCTCAGAAATACTTTGGCTGCTGTTACATATTCATAAATGATTTCCTTCCATCTTCCCTCCCTTGCAAGGAGTTATCATGGCTTGCCTGAGTTCTGCATTGCATTGTAAGGGCAGCATCTAAGCCCTGTCAAGGATTCATTGCAGTAAAACAGCTAACAGTAAACAATTTTCAATATGGTATTTTAGTATGAAATTCTCTGAAGGCCTCTGTTATTTCTCTGTGAAGAGAGAGCAAGCACAGTGTTATTCAAGATTGGGCCAGTGTTTCCACAAAATATCAGTGAAGCCCTTTCTGTGAAGGACAGGGCATGTAACTAGGCAAACCTGCAAGCGGGAAAGCTTTCCTCTGGTGTGTGGTTTTTTACTGTGTGTCAGTCTTTCTGAATTATATGTTTGGAATTAAGTAAAAAATAGGGTAATACTAACTTAGATTTCTTAATTTGGTCAAAAGGACTCATATTTCCTTCAATCCACCCTTTGTTGTTTTGGGTTGGTGGTGTTTTTTTTCACAAGATAGCAGAAAAGACTGACTGTCTTATTCTGATTTGGTTAAAGAAATCTTTTGATAGCGATGTTAAGCTTATGGCACAAAGGCAAATGCCATTGCACTCATACTGCTTTTATATAGCAATCACGTTGTACCAGAAATAATAATCTCTTGGTAAGCTAATTTCAAAATGATGATAATGACATTGATCTCCTTTCTAAAGTGCTTTGAGATTTACTGATGAATGTCTCAACGCAAGAAATAGATATAAATTATCATCAAAAGCATTCATGCACAGAAATTCCAAAGGAAATTATCAGAAAATTTAGGTCCCAAAGTTTAGTACTGCTATGGAAATTCTCTGTTCTGCCATTACCATCAGTAAAGAGTGATAATGAACATGAAAATACGCAGGGCCAACAAAGTAACCCTGTGTGTGAGCCCCCCCTGCTGCCTGTGACTGCCATTACCTAGCAAGCTTGTTCCCAAGATCACTACAGTTTATTTATGAGGTTCCAAGAGAAGCAAAGAAGTTGTGGAAGAGAAAGTGCTTGGGATGAGGATTAAATTCGTTCAAGAGAGATGTCAAACTGGGAAGGAATACGTTTTTTTATTTTCACCCAAAACTCTAAATTATGTTTCTAAGAAAGGAAACCTTCAGCGAACTTTATTAGCGTTAATAATATTGTTTGCTTTCAAAGGTGTAGCTATTATTTTCAAAATTTCATCAAATGAAAAATAATATTCGAAATATATAGTTGCATTCATGCAACTTTAACAGAAAAGTTTAATTTCATTGTCTTTAAAAATAATCTCTTTTCTGTTAAGATTTTAAATGCTACATTTCCAATAGCAGAGATTTTGTAATGAAAGTGCAGGTGTTAGGATTTATACTCTGCAGCCTTGCAGCTTCTTTGCTCATTTTCACCTGCTCAGTTGGAGAGGAGAGTGGGAGTGAGTGCTACAACAAGAACTATAGCACTTTATACGTTTTGTGCAAAAGTATTGATATCCAGGCAAGGCGGTGAAGGATCAAGTCCCCTGGGAGGTATCCAGGAAAACAGACGTACACCAAAAGTTGTGCTCCCTTCAGTTGACGTGGGAGGTGGGTTGCTCATGAAAATTATCTTTCAGGCTATATATAAAATTTAGCATCTCTGGCTAGAAATGAGACCATGCCATATTTTGCAATTCTTGGATGTCCTATTTTATAACTGGTGACCGTATGAGTGTAAATTCTCTGGCTTGGTAATTCTACAGAATTACTACTTGTTTGTATTTTTGCTTTAGTTCCTAATATATGCTGAAGAAAAAATAATTTCTCATTTTGATCAAGACATGAAGGAGCTTGGAAGGAATCCCAAATATAAGTACGTCTGTGTCTGTCTATCTGCTCTGGTGTCTAACATCTGTCCTCTGATTTTGCTATGAATTAACTACTGTAAAAGAACTACAGATGAATAGATATAGTTATATGGGCAAAGGAAAGATAAACCACTTACTTTTGTTTGAAAAATGAAAGGAGGAAAATACAGAGGTTGCCCGCCAGTGCAACTAATGAGCTGCACTGCTAGTAATGTAGGGATAGTGATGACAGATTTGGGGTAGGAAAATGAAATTGGGAAGACCATAGGAATTGAAGTAAGCAACACTGCTGCGTGCCAGTAAGCTGAAAGTGCTGCCTTTCCTGGGAAGCCAGTCTTGACCTGCTGTCATTCCCTGAAGGCTAGAGATCTTACCTGGAGTTTAGAGACTTTGGGATTGACTGAGAGAGCTGTGGGAGAACAAGATAAAACTTCTTCAGGGATCAGCTTTAAAATAATAAAAAAATAGGTCACGTGAAGTTACGTTCTCAGAGGGACTACATAGAGATTCAAGGCAAAACATAAACTGTTAAACGATGAGAGTGGTTACATTGTACCTACCCAAGATAATCCTAGAAATGTTCTTTTAAAGTCAACTTCACATTTTCTTCCAAAGAATTGTGTAGTTTTTCTCTAAATAATAAAATAGTTGCTCTATATCAATTTGAAAGCTGCTGAACTTCAACAGCATGTTGAATGTGCAGAATGCTGATGTAGCCAGCAAGACAAAAAGGACATTATGGGTTTTATCTGAAAGTCAGTGGTAATATTTGTCAAGACTTCTGTGGGCCTTGGCTTAGACTAAGCTGTTGCTTCTAAGTAGTCAAAATAAGGAAATAAGTGCCACTGCTTGGCAAAATTTAGCACTCCTGTATGTCTTGGGAACCCCTTCGTGGCCTAACTAAGATAAGTACCAAAAATAAGGTCAATGTTCTATAATCTCCTTCAGATGTATCTGCTGCTAGCTGAAAGCCTTGAAATTTTTATGCTGTGAAACTTGTGGCAATGAAGTGTCAAGCTGTCTTACGTAAAACTTTCAGCAAATTGGGAATCCATCACAACTGCTTAAGAAAACTCTTTGAAGGGTACTGTTGACCTTGGATTTATAACTGTCATGTTTTTGACATTCTCTTTCTTATTTAAGGTGTATATTCACTTTGCACTGTCTTCATCACAAATACAAGCTGAGACTGATGAAACCCATCCATTAATTCCAGCTTTTTTTCATGACACATGTCTTACGCATCTCCTGTCCCATCTCCAGCCTGTGCTTTTCATATTAAGTAATAGTCTGAACTTGCATAAAAGCACTTGACTTGCAGAGATAAAAGGGGAACTTGGTCTTTCTAGATAATATAGTTTAACCTCTGGATTTTAAAATGTGATTCCTTTCGGGGATGCAAAGTGGTGATATTTCTATTCATTTGCTCAAAGTCATTGGAACTTGTGCTAAATTTAAAGCAGTACCTAACCCCTTTGAAGGGCTGGGCTCAGAGTCCTCGTTGCCATGCCAAATTAAGTCTCTGGTAATCTGTGACTTGATTCCCATCCTGCTTCACACCTAGATAATAGTATTGAATTCGGCTTCTAAGATTCCTTGAGCATCTGTCCTGAAGTCTCAGTAATTAGATAACTGAGCTGAAACAAGAGCCCTTCTTTTGTTGTACCTGCTGCAGAATGCACTGTAGTGTGTGCCCATAAGGAAAATCTGGTTACTCCTGGACCTGGAAACAAGACAAACAAGGGGTACAATGCAAAGAACATAAAGAAAATAATATAGCAGTCAAAAAGGCAAGGGATCTTCTTTCTTTTAGCCAAATCCTGAAACAAAAATCATCATTTACTGGCACCCTCATCTTAATCACACTGTAGAGTCTGAAGGACACTTCTGGGGTAGATTTAGTAAAGGATTAAGGGTAAAGTTCCTCTCGTACAGTGAATCTGCCATTTTTGCTTTCTGACCTGTCAATAAATGCTTTTTTGTAAAAGCTGATGGGAAGCAACTACTGTGCTGTTAGTGAGCTAGACATGCTAATACTGGCACAACCTGCTTGGATGCTGGACAACTAAAATGCTGGTTTTAGGAACACGTTCTTCACCTTTCTCTTAGGTGACATAAGGAAATCCTGGCTGACCAGAGCACAAAGGAGGGGAATGTAGGGAAATTGCTTTTACGTCGCCTCAGTTCACCTATTTGATATTTCTCTGCAAAGAGTTAAACAAAGCCTTTAGAGGAGGGAAAGGGAAAATGGAACAAGGGAAACCAAGCACAGCCTGGAAGGGATCACTGGTGATAACAACAGGATTGCTATTAATTGGGAAAGCCCTCTAGCCTGGCTCTATCTAGCCTGGCAAATTGTAGTCTTTCCAGTCTGAATCTATAATCACATAAACACTAAACTGCACAAATTTCTGGGTAATGGCATGAGGCTGGGAGCTTAAAGAGCTGTCAGAAGTGGCCAGCAAAAGAGACCCTGAGAGTGTGCTGCTGGTTTGCATCTTGCAGATAGAAAACTGTATGGAGGGTTAGATAAGGAGAAACAGGCATATACACCTTTATTGTATCTATCCCCTTGATGTGCTGCTCTGTTCTCATAAATTTTGGGGGGTTTGTTGGGTTTTGGTTTTAATCATCAAAGGGGTTTTAAAAATGCTAGATAGAGTGGTAACCCATACTAACGTAATGTGGAGAGCTGGTAACTGCTGCTCTGACAACCAGACTAGCCACTGGCTGTGGAAACCAGGCTGTAAATGAGGACAAGCACAAGAAGAGCTAACTAAGATATTAGGACAGTTTAGGTGTGGGGTTTTTTCTTAGGCAATTACCTATGGACTCTTTTAATTGTAGGGATTCTCACAAGAATTTTAAACTTTTTTTAGAGGAAAAATGGATATTGTCCTCCATTTGCCTCAGTTGCCACCTAAACAAAACAAAAGATGTTTTACTCCGCAAATGAGTTACTCTAATTTTGTTTCTTAAAGTACATTTCCCAGAGGTTTTGGATATCCTTATATAGTTTAAAAGGAAGGAAAGCAGGTGGGTGGTAATAAAAGGAGCATTAAGAGGAAAATGTGTATCCATTAAGGACATAATATCATGGCACTAACTCTGCCTTTGGATATTTGTGCAGGACTCAGTGTTTCTACCTGTTCAGAAACACAGTCTAAAAAAAAAAAAAAAAGTATTGTGTTTTGTTGTGTTTGTAGACTGCACCTGAGAGTTGGTTTGTTTTTTTTTTTTCCTCCCCCTAATTTGGACTCTTTATCTTGGGGCTGTTGGCTTTGGTGAGCCAGCCAAGCTCTCCCTGAGCTGAATGCTGGGTGTTGCATGTGTGCATAAGCACGCAGCAAAAGCTTAGTTATTGTCTATATTATCTCTGTGCACTGGGCTGTGATTTTTCATTTCGTAGCTCTGTCACAAATTGGTCTGCTTGAACTGGTCACACAAAGGAAAGGATTTGGACACATATTGGCATGGGTTTCATTAGCCACTGCACTGCCCTGGTCTGAGCTGCTTTTACAGATAAATCCTGTATTCTTGCCCCAGAAGTAAGCAACAGAATAACTCTTTAGGGGTGTATTTTGTGTAATCTCCATATGGGAACAGTCACATCTTACTTCATTTTACAACAAGCGCTTTATTCTGCTAAATGCTTTCCTTTCCGGGGAGGTGGGAAGGGGGAAAATAGCTTTTCTTTGTTTTTTAACCTGTGCTACATGTCTATGTCAAGTTACAGGTTCACTAAATAAATAGATTTGCAACCCACAAACCCTGCTTTGGTTTAGCTGAAACTTCACTGGCTGTTGTTTTGATGGCCTTCAGCTTCCATAATTTCAGTGAAAGAGAAGGGGTCCTCCTACCTTGTAGGATTTTTGGGGATGGGCCAAGTGAAAGGTTGATTTCACAAAAGGAGGTTTTCCGGCATGGTGCAGGTCAGGGAAGCTGAACATCCTGATAGTAGAAGAACATAGAAAAGGCATCATGAAATTATTGAGCTGCCTGCCCAGAATCTGAAGTGTTTTGGATGTTTGTCACATCTCATCTCTCAGCTATTTTCATTCTCTGGTCATTATTTTTTTTTTTAGCACAGAGGCCATATTTACTGTGTTTGTGCAGATATTAACACACTTCCAGAGACAGCACAAACTGGGAGCTCTGAGGCTGTGTTTCTGCGGACATCGCTCTTGGCATCAAAGGCAGCATGAGCTGTTCCCGCTCTTCTCCTCTTCAACTCCATCTGTTTATTCCATTTATCTCCAACTGTTCACTCCAGGGGTGGCTCCTCTGTTGTGCCATTGCCACTTTTTTCAGAGCTACAGATGAACTGGGTGACCTCAGCTGAATTAAAAATATGCTCAGTTCTTTCTTTTAATTCTTTAACAGGATTAGTTGTGAGTTGAGTTTCTGAATCTAGTTCACCACAAGGCTACACAGACAAATGGATAAACAGGACTGAGGGATGAGGGCAGGAAGAAGGAACCACACTGGCTTGTTTTGCCTCCCAGAAATGTGTCCCTGAAACTGTGGCCTGAAGCACAGTCAAGTGTCAGGACCAAGACAGTCATTACAAGCCTTGTGCCTGAGACCTTCGCTTCACTTATCAGAGTGATTATAAATAAATAAGGGACCAAACTGTGCTTTCTGATACATTCTTAACACCTTCTCAGAACTGCAGAGAAAGTGAATGGGTATTTAAGGATGGAGCTTGGCTTATTGTTAAGTTCAGCTTTTAAACTGCCTTCTGCCCTTCTGTGCAATATATTCTAATTCCTCTTTATTTATACCCGGTACTTTGTGAGGTTGCCTTTATCATCTGATTGTGATCCCTTTCCCAGCCATGCAGGAACAAATTTTGGCTTTCTTTGCTGGCTCACCTTTTAACTTCTCTTGTTCCTGTGCTGTTTGTCTTTTTCACAGTGAATGCTGATGAGGTACTATTTGGTCTGTCTTCAGCAGTCATTTTCTGGGTAATTTCTTTAAGCAGCAAACACTAATTCCTCCCACTCTTTAAAGTGCCATATGGGATCAGATTACCAGATTAAACATGAATCCATTTTTGGATGGCATTTCTGTCCCATGCTAATTCTATTAAAATTATTGACTATCTGGCCGAAAATACTGCCTTCTAAAGATTGACATGCAGCTATTTTCAGGCCAGAACAAGAAGGGCAAAGGGCCACTTTCAAATGTTGTTTCTAACATCTTTATCTCAAAGTTTTCACTTATGCAAGCATATTGCCAACTGGATTGCATTTTTTCATGTTAACAGGCACTGCTACAAATGCAAAAATATGTTTTTAGCAGTTATCCTCCTAAGAAGCAGTTCCAGTCCTGGCTGACACATGCAATAATTTTGAAGGATCTTGTGGGGGGCCTCAGCAAGAGAATGTGGCCCTAGAGATTATTATCATCACGCACACGTTTTAGGAGCAGATGATAGTTCATAGGCTGATATTTGATAGCCTTAACAGAGCTAGATGTTTGTTAAAAGAACTGGTATGAGAACATGTTTAAAGGAATAACACTGTTCTCCTGGATGAATGTTTCTGATGCGTTACTACATAGTGGGTGGCTGGTTTTGATAGTCAGGGAGGAGCAGCCTGGTAGTAACTGGGTACTTAGTGTTATTCTCTCTTGCCAGTTTTATGTTTGTTTGGTGAGGCTGAGTAATGCGTGGCTCAATGGCATGGTTTCTGCTTTGGAAAGGAAGAAGAATGTGCTGTATTTAGTCCGTGGCTGAAAGGTAGCTGCTTGATTTTTATGCCCAACCCACTGGCTCTCCTATCCCCTTCCCAGTAGGTGTTATGGTGCAATGTGTGGGAATTCCGTCACACTGGAGGCTTCTGGGGGATGAGGGACTACTTCATCAGCCAAAAATGGTATAAACAAGATTTAAAATCATTAGCGTGGCTTCTGCCATTACGCTCACAGCAGATATTGTAAACTTGCAGGATTTGATTCATCATTTGCATTGGTGCAAAATTGGCCGTGACTGCCAAAAAACAATTGACTGTTCCT
The DNA here is from genome assembly GCA_002844005.1 of Limosa lapponica baueri. Classification (NCBI taxonomy): domain Eukaryota; kingdom Metazoa; phylum Chordata; class Aves; order Charadriiformes; family Scolopacidae; genus Limosa; species Limosa lapponica. The sequence goes on from KZ505889.1 coordinate 392,923, forward strand.
TCACAGCTGTTTTCTAATTACATTAGAATATTGGAGCATCTAATGCAGCCGCTCAGCCATGGTGTGGACCTGCCTTCTCCCAGAGGGACCTTTTCAGAACAGCAACACTTGGTTTGAGATGAAATCTATAGTGGGATGAGTTGTACCCAGGTAGCGGTGACTCTTCAGTCATGGCCAATTCATTTCTTTCCTGGGAAGCCATCCCCCAGGACAGCTGACTGCGTAGAAGTCGGGGTTTGGAAAAATAACACTGAAAGTGTCAAGTCATCTTGCATCATGCTGGCACACAGCCCAGAAGCTTGTAAAAATGCAGCTTCATCAAACAAAAAGGAGTTACCAGAAAAGGAACGGAACAGAAAAGAAAATGCCTTCCTGGCTCTAACTTGTGATGTTCCTGTGTTTCGTATGCAATGTGCAGCTCTTGTTACCCTATCTCCAATGGGATATCATGGAGCTGAAAGAGCTGCAGAGAAGGTGACAGCCTGAGTGGAGGAATTGAACAGTTTCTCTGCAAGCAGACTGAATGCACCAAATCTCTTCACCCTGGGGGAAAAAGGAGTCTCACGGTGTGCGTAATACTCATGAACAACAAAGACGTAAAAAGGTGTACAAAATTATGAATGATCCAGAGGATGCAGAGAGGAGATGATCATCCCCTGCTACCACAGAACAAGAAGTAGGGGCATCCTGAAATTGTCAGGGAGCAGGAAAACTCTTTTTCTGCCTAATACAAAATAAATTGAGGATTTCATTGCTACAAGGATACCACATTTAAAGAGGTTTAAGAAATAATTAGACAAATTCTAGACAGAAAGATGCATTAAAGGTTATTAAATGCAGTGGTCTGGATACAACTTCCAGTTCAGGAAAACACGAAATCTTCAACTGACAAACTAGAAGATTATGTTTAGGAGATATCATCTTACAGCTTTGGACTAAATGAAGACGGATTAGTAAAAGGATCACTTTCAGCTTTCTTCAGTATTCTCGATATTTTACATGCTTTCTTTCCTGCGAATGAACCACTGGGACTCAAGCTTGGAAATTTGTGTTATTGTTATTTTAATACCTTTCCCAGATTTCTGAAGGGAAAAGGTTCTGTTCCTGAACCCTTCCCTCCATCTACACCCTGCTTCAGCGTGTGCTCTGCTGGTAAACCTCAAGAAACACAGTCTTGTTTTCCCTCTCCTCATCTTTCCACCTTCCCAGACAGCTGGTTTGGGTTTTCTTCTGTCCTGCTCCCTTGGACTCTTTCTGTTAGGCTGAGGCTTCCTGGAAGATGACTTGAGGCAGGAATAGGCATATCCTCAGGCAAAAGCTAAAAAGCAGTTAAACTAGCTCAAGTAGCAAACACAAGGGGGACAAGTCTAGAGTTGGTCATCTGTGAGGGTAGATTTACTTGTTCAGTAGCCCAGGTGCCTTTGCCCTGGGGCAAAGCAGAAGTGTCTGTACAGTGTGGTTTGGCTTTTTCTTTTTTCTAATTTTTTTTCCTGGGCAAAGACAGAATAAAAATATCTTAACCTATAGAATTTTTTGTCTGCAGGGAGTGTCTGGTTATGTCCTGAGTTTTAAATTAAGTAACAAAGAAGTTATCATCCTTTATGGTTGAAAAGATAATGAGGAGGCAAATTACGTGTAAACCAACAAGATGAGACTGGCTGAGTCAGAAGATGGTCTAAAGCAAGAGAGAAGCAAACTGCCTTCATCATAGTGATGAGTTACTTGATGTTCAGTTAGGATGATATTGCCTCTTTTTACTGCTAAGGAAGACTTTAAAGGAGAGAGGTAGATAATAATAATAATATATAATATTTTATACATATAGTATAACATAATACATATAACACAATTCACTACTGCTACCATTCACTGCTGCTGCTTTAACATAGCTGGGAAGAGCAAAGCACAAAGATCCATACAGAAATCATTCTCTGGCATCACTAAAGCTATTTTAAAGCATATATGTGTCGCATCTGTTGCTATTTACTGAATTGTGGGAAGATACCAAACAGGGACCCTAAAAATTGCTTGCACATTTTTCTTCTTTTTCTTGTCTGTAAATAACATATATAAGAAAAATCAGATCTCTTCTTATTTGAGGAACATGGTTAAGAATCTTAAGAACATTTTCCCCAAAAACCCCCACATTTGTCAGGGCATGATTTAAAGAATTCTAGATGTGCTTAATGATGTGATGGAAAGAGTAACCTGAATTAGTTTTTCTAAAGACTTTCAATATCCTCTGGGTTATGTTGACAAAGATGATTCATATACCCTACTAAAAATAATTTGAAATGGAAGGTGTGTGTTTGTTTTTCTTCCTGTCCAACAGAGAATATTGTAGAGGATGGCACAGTAGCTGTCATGTGAGAGAACTAAATATTAGGGGCAGGTAAAATGGTTTGACTTAGACCATTTCTACTGAAGTGATTAAAATGTTTAGGGAATTATATTTTTTTCACCTTTCCATTTTATATATATTTATATATATATATTAAATATCCTATAGCCTCTACTTAGAACAGTATCTCAGTGCTTTCTTAATGGTTTCAGGAAAGAGGGTTCCTACTCTTTATCATTTCCATAGCTCGCTGGGTAAACGTGGCCATCTGCTGAATTTGGGGGCCGCAGGCTGGCAGACCCACCAGTGCTTATGAGAAGTAGAAGTCTTACACAGACCTGAGTTCTGAGACCACACAAATAGGGACAGCTGCACCTACTGACATCCCAGAAAGTGCCTCAGTGTGAATGCTGAGTATTTCTGTGGGGATGGGAGGCAGACTGCTGGCATCCTTTTAAAGAGTTGCCGTTTGATATGGAAGGGGTAGAAGGGAGAAGGACTATGCTCAAGGGCTTTGGATAACACAAAACAATTTGCATCTGGACTTGTCAGGGCTGCACTTCCAACTCTGCAGAGGTTCCATACATCCATCTTGAGCTGTTATGGCTGCTAATGATGAAGATGACCCTGTTTCTCTCTAGCAATGGAAGGTCCTTTGATGTTTCTCCTTCTCATTGACAAAAAGCAAAGAGAGGTCCTGGCTCTGGAATTTTACCTGGTGAGGCAGAACTGGGTAACAGACACTTATGCCAGATTTGACAGGATACCAAGAGGACACACGGTCCAGTGTGGTATAATTATCTAAATTGAAAGCTAAAACTAGTGTCACTTAGGCGTATGGGCTAGTAAAATGTGGTAGCCCTTAAAAAAGTAAAACTATAATTTCCAAAGATAGAAAATTGGACAGATCATCAAGATCTGGCATTTTTATGCCACTTTTAAATTTTTATATGCTTTTCAGACCAACACTTTTTTTGTCCACTGTGCACGTGAATTACATCTGAATTTTCCAGCCCAGACATTCTACTTACTTAAAATGAGACCTGAACCTGACTGATAAATTCATACTGCAATTTCTGTTTATTTTTCTGTCAAAGAGAAGTACAAATGTGAGTAGGGTCATCCTACCTTCTGGATAAATTATTCAGTGGAAACAGCAGGTGTGTGTTTTTCTAAAATTATTTAAACTATCAAACCAGAGAAAACTATAATTCAGATATGTTATTGGTGGTGTGTTGGAGAGAAATAGTAGATTTGTTTCACTTGTACTTTCATTGGGATAAGGGAAAAGTTACAAGCAGTCTTTTTTCTTTAATTTGTTATTATAGTGTATTATTATATTTAGGGTCTCTTGTAAGACAAAGAAAAAGCTGATCTCTTGCCCAGGTAACTGCATTTAGTACAACACAGAAACTGGGACTCGTAGAGGACATTGAGTGGGAAATACATGAGAAGGATATATCTAGATGACCATGACATTTTTAAGCATTTTTGCTTTCTGTTGTTTCTTGCAGATGAGAGAGACAGTGTCATCCTTTGGAGAAAATTGCTATAATAAGGAAAATATCTGGAAGTAGAAGTAGAATGTTGTGCAGATACCATGGAAGGAACCTGTGCGAACACACAGGGAGGGCAAAGAGGCGGCTTTCAGCGGCAGAGTAGGGAACATGGGAGTAGTCACAAAGCGGTCAAAGGTCCACGATAGGAACAAGCACTAAGGAAATTTTTTTTGCTGTATTGTGATTCGGAGTCCTCTCTTTCAGCAGTAAAATTTTGGGAGGTAGGAGGAAGGAGGTGGTTCTCTGAATTTGGAAGATTATTCACTGAAAAATCCCCTGTGTTGATGAATTCTCCCCATTATCCTGCACGCACTTCATAATTTTACAGACAGCATGACCCCAGGGTCTACTGAATAGCAACAAATAGAAGCCGAGACATTAAACCTCATACAGTACTGTAAGAAAACCAAAGCAGGAGATTAGAAAATCATCATCTTTAAGTAGAGGTGATATTATCCTAAAAATGCAACCATGTTATAAAAAAAATATAAGGGTCTGTGTCATTTTTTTTAATCCTAGATTGAAAATGTAGGTGTTAAGGCTAAGAAGCAGCTATTTAGAGAATTCATGTTTTGATGAGTTTTAAGTGAACAATGAATGTTTTGTCCCTATATATATGTTCTTGTTCTATGTTCTATAAGTAACAGCTAAAATTCCCTCTGATGCTGAGACCTCTTAGAAAGATACTTTTCAGGCCTCTCTGTTGTGTTTGGGTGGTATAACACGTCAAGCTGTTTTTCAGTAACAGTGAATACGCTTATCTTCTAGGGCTGTTTCAACAAATATTTAGATTCCGGTTCACTACTGTGCAAACCAGTCGATCACATATAATTACGGAAAGGGAGTCCTGAATTGGGGTACACCTGGCTTTGCACCGTCAAGTGGCATGCTATCAAGGACACTTGTTTTTAGAAGGTGCTTAGCCCAACCTATGAAAATCAGCACATTTTGTAGTATCTTTTCTTTTTTTTTTCTTTTTGCGTACACAGAAGTAATTATTCTGAAGAACAATTTTGAAGACTAGGCTGAAAGATTATCCTTTGAATTAAAGCAATTAAAACCCAAGACTGTGCTTGCTTTTGTTTGCTGCAGTAAGTTTTCAGCTTACCAGTGGAACTGTATGAATGCAGAATGCTTCTATTTATGCTCATGACTGTTAAAAGTATATATGGCTCTACAGAACAATGTTTGGTATCAATATTGTGTGCCTTTTCACTTTCTGTTAGAGAATGGATAATTTAGGTCTAACTTGAAAGAGCACTTGGCTCCGATGATTCTGATAATTGAAATGTATGAGAATTCTGTTTAAATACAAATCTAATCAGGATATCGCTGGTTGCCCAAGTGGAATTCAGAGCACACTAATACTTTGATCTATGAAGGTCTTTTCTAACAGGAAGGGGAATTAGTCTTGGTTGCTAAACAAACCAAGTTTGCTTTCTTTTGTTTTCCTTTGCCTCTGACGTTTGTTTCTGTTTGAAAGTCTCTCCAATTTTATTAATTTTGGGTTTCTCTCTTTGTGTTCACTTCAAATGCCCTCTCTTCCCATTCTTCTGTGTGATTCCTCAGATCCCTTCTTTCCATGGCAGTGACCTGCTACTGCTGTCTCAGTCCTACCTTGCAAAAAAAAACTCAGCAGCAACATTATTTTAGAATAATAGAAGGCAGTTGCTTTATTATAACATAAAAATTGAGCCAGTTCAAACTGCAAGAAGTGCAGTCTCAGCAGCACTGGCTCTGTCCACTTGGTACATTATTACCTGAGATATTCTTTTTTGGAGGAGAGCACCAGGATGCCAGATCCACAGCTAGCCAAAACCAATGACCTCCAAATTCACAACATCCAGAAGGAAATCAACTCTGATTTCTTGACAGTCTGTTCTCTGGTTTGCATTGCCTCCATGGGACTAATGTGCCCCTGCATTATATTTCAGAAGATTTTGCTCATCTTTTGTCACAGGGTCCATCACACCACACTTCAATAAAATACCCTACATTTGTTAATGACATCCCTTATTTGATGGCTGGACCACTTTAGTGCCAAAAAGGCTTTACACTTGTACTAGCAATTCCCATTTATGCGAAGAGAAGGATAATTCAATGGCTGTGATACTTTCCATTATTCAGAATGACATAAAATTAGTTCTCTGCTCTATTGCAGCTTTTCAGTGCAACTTGCTCTCTTTGACCCAAATTTACAATGCCTCAATTTTGCCAGAGTCCCCGTGTCTGCTACTTTGTCTTGACTGACAACTTCTTATCAACCTAGACCTTCTGATGGGTATTCAATAAAAGGGGAGAATCAAGTCAGAACGACAACCGAGAGTGGATATTTCCTTGTCTTCTATGTTGTTGTGCATCTGTATGGACAACCCACTGCTATGTTATTATGTAGTAATAATTAGATTAGCTCAGAATGAGCTAATATAGGGCATTAAGTGGAATTCAGGTCATTTGATTCTCATCTTCTAGTTGTATGAATGTTCTTTCTTTATTATTATTGTAACAGTGTAAATAAGTACATTTATATTTAATATAAATATATTTTATAAATTACATATATATAACATATGTATGTTATAATGTATATATTATGCATTATAACAGTGTAAATAAGGTATGCCATATTACTGTCATTACCAGTAAACTTCTAGTTCAGTTTACGTGAGCTGTTGTGGACAGGGATTTTTTTTGTGTAAGGTTTATGGCATAGTTTGACTAGTGCCGTTTTAATGTCTGTGTCAACAGGGCCTTAATCACACTGAAATCTCCGGATCTCTTAGATTTACCAGTTCTCCAAGGAAATCAGAATTGCAAAGGCTGGAGAAAGCCCCAGAGGCTTTCCAACTTAATTAGGAGTGAACTCCTTCCCTGTAAATGAAGTGGTTCTTTAAAATGACTTGGAATCTCCATTGGCATCTTCTGACAGTGCTATGATGAAGTACAAAATATTATGAGAATGACGTTCCCCTCTTGTGACACTCTCTCTCATGTATCTTATGGAAATAGCCATATTTTGTGAGTACCCATAGCATTATTTTTCTTGTACTGAGACAGAGTGGGAAAAAAAAACAACCACCAAAAAAAACCTGGGTAAAATAGGTTTAAAAACACTGTAAAATAACAAATCACTGTAGCATTACAGTCGGGACTTTTTTGTTTTTAAATACGCATTATGAATGTGAAACGATCATTGATAGAATGGCTCTTTAATGAATGGATGAGATAAAATTATTTATAATAGACTTAATCCTATAAAGTGTTGCTGTCTTGCTATATTACATTTAAACGACACTGATGTAAAAAGCAAATGGTACGTTCTAAATATTTACTGCTTTATTAACACCTTTACACGTGAAGAAGTTGTGATTTTCCACTCTGGTCAGATATTCCTAGGTGCTCATGAAATTCTTAAAAAGCTATTTTCCTTCAGGTTAACTGAGCAACACCAAATTTGAAGTAATGACAGATAAACTTGAGACAAGCACAAGACAAGCAGTTCACATGCTTCAAAATTTGCTCTAAAACGTTATTTATGGTTGATTTCTCTATCATCCTTCCTCCCATGTCATTTAACAAGCAAAATATTGCCTAACCTTCTATTTATATCTCATAAATCACACACAGTAGCACTGAAACACAGTTATGCTGCTTAATTCAAAATGGGCCAGAGTCTGCTTGTGTCTCACCAGAGTAACCATGAAATAGCTGTATAACGTTGCTGAAATAGCTAGGATTTTTACTGATATTGGGGCCCTTGCTTCTGCTATGTTACTTTTTGTCTGGAGAAACATTAAAATGTAAAAGGTTTTGTACATCAAGTCATCACAGTAAAGTTTGGTAAATATTTTAGGTAGTAGTTTTGCTCTGAGGAAGAAAAAGGCCAACGAAAAATTTATCTAAAGGAACTTGTAACAAAGTCAATGGATTTATGGAAAGACAGATAGGGGGCCTGATTATTTTTATTTTTCTGGAGTTAATCCTGATGTTTGGGCTAGTATGATTGAGACTAATCAGTCCGGAAGATATTTTTTTTTTCCCTATGATTTTATTCATTTCTTTCAACAATAGGAGAAAAGCTCAAGAAAAAGGAGAACGTGCAAGTCGCTGCCATTGAGTGGTGTTAACTTGAGGGCACCGGTCATTTTGCAGGGTAGATTGTTACCCAGATTCGTAATTAATTTCTGTTACAATAAAGTCCTTTCCGAATATTCTAGGTTCTCTTTTGCAGTGCCTTCACAGGTATTTTAATTCACTGCGTAATTCGGTGAAGCTTAGCTGCAAAAATTAAGAAGACCTCCATGCCAAATTTGGCCCTGGTGTGCCAAGTTGAGCTTGGATGTGGATGTTCTGCAGTTGAGCTAGTGATCCACTAATGAGTCTTTTCCAACTATTGATTCTTTTCTTGAATCAAAGCTGTTTGGAAACTAACATCAACCAGGGGTTTAAGTGCAAAATATAAAGGAATCCTACAGTCTGCTTCTGAAATGACACTAAATTGTACATGAGGCTTGTCTGTTCGTTTTCATGCAGTTGTGCAGAGAAGAAGAAATTACTTGCTTATTTCAGGGCCAGGGTGTTTTAATAAAAAGAGAAGAATGAAACAGGGCGAGTTTAGCCATTATTGCTTTGATTGCTGCTGGCTCATTAGCATTGGCCACGCTCCTTCAGATTAGCAGTAATTAAACTGTGAAATCAGACCGATTGCCTTAAGCTGAGACACCATACCAGGCTGTCAAGAGAAATCACAGGGGATAAATCAAGGGCCCTGTGCATCTCGGATCACCCTTGGCATGGGTGAGAGTGTGAGAAGCGGAATAATGAGGACATTCAGTTTTTTGTATCTGGTGAACTCTCGGCAGACAAGCTTTGGAAGCGTTGTCATGACGATGACAACAGCAAGGATAAACTCTTACTCCCACTAGCTGTGGTTAATGAAGATGATAATGAAAAATTATGCCAACATTACTGCAATTTTTTTATTCCGACTGGCACTTGTAACCTTACGCCTAATGACACAACACAATAGTGACAGTAATTGTGCATTGATAAATGGGGTAAAGATGCTGAAAAAATGTCTGACTCAAAGATATACAAGTTTAGTTAGCTGAGTAATTTCTTCCAATAAGCATTTGCTTTGTTCTTTGAACTCTCACTAGGTGGTTTTGGACTGTGCATGCCAAAAAACATCTCTAATCACTTTTCATTGTTTACTAAAGAATAGGCCCAGCAATTAAAGCAAAGAGCGCTTGTGTTTTATTTCTGCTAAGCAGAACAAACGCGATCAAGATAAATAACAGTAATAAAACAACAATACTTTTTACAAATTCTGAATGGGTTTACAAATTCAGTGTTTGTTTAACTGCTGGTTTCTGGGACATCTAGTTTGTCCCTCTCAAAATGTGAAGCTTTGGTGGATAAATCTCCAATTACGTTATGTAATGGCTGTCTCACCTCCCCCCCCCCCCCCCCCC
>KZ505889.1:406162-416883 GCA_002844005.1 Limosa lapponica baueri
CACTCCCTGATAAAGAGTCCCTCCCCATCCTCTAGGTCCCCTTTAGGTATTGGAAGGGGCTATAAGGTCTCCCCGGAGCCTTCTCTTCTCCAGGCTAAACAACTCAAACTCTCTTAGCCTGTCCTCATAGGAGAGGATGTTACAATATTTTTTTCAGTAATCTGAATAGGTGGTTTTTCTTTCCAGAGCAGAAAGAACCAGTCATTCTTTGGCTTTTTCTGCCTTGGGCTGGCAAGAGTAGTTGCATGTCAATGTGTGGGATGGCCTTCTACTTTCTGTGGTGTTGACCTATGCCTATTAACAGGGCAGATAGTCCTTGTGTCCCCTCGTGAGCCAGGACAGCGGAGGGTAGGCAGAAGTCACAGTGCAGGAAAGTCATTGAGGTTGTAAAAGCTTCATACAAGCTATATGTGGAGGAGGAGCCACATCAGCAAGCTCCTACTAATAGCCAAGCTTGAAATCAAGAATAGACCAACATCCTGTACCTTAGACCTCAGCTGAGAGCATGAAATGACCCGAAGAGTCTCTGTGCTTGTCTGTGGTATGTCAAGGGGAGGGATGGCAGCACAAGAGATATGTCCTTTGCATGTTGTGCTAAGGCTTGAAAAAAACACTCTGATCCTCTCTATATCAGTCAGAGATCAAAGGCATGAGGAACATCCCCCATGGCTGCTGGAACCTCCCCAGCTACAAAGAGTAGCAAATGACAACCTGTGCTCCCACTGCTGCAAATGAGGTAGTTCAGGGCTGCTCCGACGGTGCTGAGATGCTGTTGCTGACATGGCAGCACCTCATCTCAAACACAGCAGGCAGAAGGAGCTGGAAGCTGCTCAGAACAGCTCATGGCTGGCACCTGATGGTCCGCAGGGAGGGCAGGCAGTGGCTAAGCTGGCATGCAGTCTGGGATGTCAGCACCATGCCCAAGACTTGTACCACTGTGTAGATTTGCCCATGTGGCAATGGCCGTGCACAGGGTGACCATGTTACCAGGGCCACGAGCTGACTCTGGCCTTGGCCCATAATCAGGCAGCTTGCCTGCTCTCAGCACTGACTTTGGACATATGAGAGCAAACAAAACAGTAACTGTCAATGAGACTTAATCCTTACTTACATTTCAAAGTTTTTCATCTTGAAGTAAAAAGGCAGCTCCGTAGGGCTTAGGTGCATTTGTTTTGGTAGAAAAGTTTGGACAGGAATCCTTTCCTTGTGATTGCAGGCTGCTCACCCTCCAATTCTTTCATCTGTATCACTAACTCCATATTATTTAGAAATATAACTCAGTGCTTTTCCAATTATATAGTAATTCTTGCTATTTAACGTATATTTGATGTTCAGATTACTCTATTAATTTAACTTTCCAACACTCTCCATCATGTGACTTATATGACCTTTGTGAACTTTTTTATCAAAACTTCTGAATCGGTGGATATGTCCAAATGAACATGGCAAGCTCCTGTCACCCCAGAGACATTGGATGACTGACTGTGTTACATCTCTGAAATGTAACTTTGAAGACAAACAAAATCATGATGAAAATTATGGTTTATTGTTTTTATATTCATTGACCCCAATGATAATGCCTTTACAACTGATTTCTTATTTTATCTCAAATCTCTTCCTCCTTCTAGCAGAAATAGTTGTATAGAGACATTACAATGACATATTGTTATTTCATATTCTGGAAAGCACCTTAGATTTTTCATTGCTATAAATGCTGAAGGATTGAAGTTGTGAATCAATTTAAGTCAGTGATAGCTTTGCCACTAACTTCACACATATCAGGATTTTATCCAGTTGTTCCTAATGCATTTGAGTCAGATTTTCTGTGTTATTTATGCTGATATATTTAGGAACACCACCAAAAAAAAACCTAGGGAAATTAAGTCATGTGTTGTCCTCTGTTGTGTTTTCCTCTATTGAAACTGTCTCTTCCTTCGAGTAGAACTCAGATTTAGTGGAGGTTTCCAGCCAGTCCATCGTACTACAGCGTACAGACCTTTGCCCACTGGTAGCCAGGAGCTTATTTAAAAAGCCGGCTAGATCTGTCCCATGGGACAGACTATTTGTATGACTACAATTAAACAGGTGTACATATGCATGGAAGGTTAGGTCCATTACAACAGTTTTGCTCAGTTTTAGCTCTTTTGGTTGTTGGTCATGTCTTCCCAGACTTCAGTCCCAGAGCTGAAATCTCAGATGTGGAGTTTCTTTTGCAAGGATTTCACTACTTTCTAAAGTGGGCAGCGTGTTGCACGAAAAAGCCACTTTGTAACACTAATAGAAGTTACCTATCAGGTGTTTGGGGGGAAAAAAAAAAAAGTAATTGCAAGGTCAGTTGATCCTGTTGGCAGAAAATGATCAAAACTACACATTGCCTCATTGCCTTGTAGCTTTCTGCCTCTGAATTAATCACTCCTGGCTTCCTTTACAGTTAGTGGAGAGAAAAAGGCACTTTTCAGATGTGATTCTTCTGGCCTATTTTAGATATCTAGTTTAGGACAAGTTGAACTGCAGCCTAGAAGCGTCTATTTCTCATTGCTGGTTATAAAAGGAGTCTAGACATCTCCCAGAGAAGTAGGCAGCCAGATTGCAGATGTTTTTATTTGGCATTGTGTGTCTTCGTGTGGCATGGGTGACTAAAAAGGCTTCTAAGCTCTATTTTGTTAGAATTATTCCAGTACAGTAAATTTAAGCCTCACTGCTGAAAATGAGAGATCTTTTTATAGGTTATTATTTTGTAGATAGCAATTAACCACTCAGAAGAGCTGCTAGTTTTGACACGCACACGCTCAGCCACTTCATGCTTTAATGTTAAATTATATTTGACATTTAATTTAAGCTCATATTGCCTTCATTCAAAAATAAACCCTACTGCATTAGCAGCGAGAAGGTGGAGGGATAATTTTTCTCCCCAAATTCACACTTGGTGAAATCTAAACTGATTCTTCATGCTTAGTTTTTCAAGTATATTCTGTGCATTCTTCTGAATATAAGTCTGTGCAATTGCTTCTCAAATGTGAGGGAAAGAAATCAATGCATCTATCTTAGTAAGCAATTGCAACATAAAAATATATTTTAATAGGTGCTTTGAAGGCTGCATGCACTGTGAGGTTTGTTAGCCCCTTGAACTGATTGTTCAGTTTGATCAGCAGGGATATATACCATTATTTGTTGGGCAAAGCAGCACTGATTTTGTGCCTGTACCAGTGTGTAATGTGACCTCTTTAGCTCTTATGAATTAAGCAGGATGAAGAGTTAGTTGACTGACACACATGTAACAGCAGGGTACAGGAGGATGTTCTGCCAGTGATGTTTTTCCTACCTGCGTGGGAACAGAGATCTGTCCCACCAGGTCTCTGCTACAAGGCTGGACCTGAAAGGAGGCTGAAGGGAGATTGCTTCTTCCTTGGTGTGGTCTGGCTAATCAGAGCCATAACTTAGTGCTTTACTTTGCAGGCTCCGTTTCAGCCTTTGGGTGCACCCCTCTTGCTCTTAAAAGACCCAGGCCATGCTTTGCATCTGTCTACCTTTTACTGCATTGCTATGCATGCCATAAAAATATGTTGCCATTCGAAGCAAAGCAGCAGACTCTCTCCCCTCTGGAGCACTGCAGCACTGCTGAGTGAAGTTTGAAGTTGGTATCCTGAATGCTGGTTTCTGTGAAAGACCACATGGGACACAAGAGCACAGCTTATTGAGTCAAATTAGGACTAGGCCAGCTACATTCTCTTCATTGCTTAGCCCTTTAGCCCATCTTGGCTGCTTCAGGCTTGCTGTGCACACCATGACCAAGACCTGCTGGGAAAAGTGAAGTCTTTGGCAATGGTGGAACTATTACCAGCGAGGTTTGCAGTCATGGGAAGTGGATGGTGATTATTCAAGGAAGCTGCTCATCCCTCAATGACCGTGAGTCACTGGGTCTTCTAGACAGAAACAAAACAAAAAACCACCACCAAAATTAGAACCTCCCAACATCAAATAAGCCAGTGCAACTACAGCTCCTCTGCACATTCATCTTTGCTGTTAAATTGAGCGATTTATCCACCTTGCAAAAGACATTAACATTAAGGGACATAGTCTTTCTCAGATGTAATTCATTATTAATCTTAATGGGATTATGCTTCAAAGACCACTAAATGCACATCTTCAAAGTACTTAAATTACTCCCTATTATTGCTTCTGACAATAAAATAAATAAAGCTTAGTTAAATTCTACATGCTAAACCCAAATTACTTTTTTCTTTTCACTGTGCCAACCAAAACAAAACAGACCATTCAAAATAACACACACACAAAAAAAAAAAAAAAACAAAAACCAAAACACAAACCCTGCACTCAAAACCTTAAGGTTTTAATGGATTGTGATTAACAAATAATCATAAAACCAGGTTGAAGACATTTGAAAAAGCATTTTTTCATTGTAAATGTATGCAGCATCAAAAGTATGATTACTGTGAGAGAAGAATAAATATTTAACATCAAACAAATTTCTTTATTAATATAATTACATGGTGCAAAATGCATTTCCTAATATTGCTTTAAAATAAATTTTAAAAATTCTTATTGCAAAGCTAGCATTATCAACAACAGAATCTAGATAATAGGTAAATAGCTCTTTGGGTGACATTTGCTTTAAAAACAGCAGTGAAAGCCAAAATTTCCATTTGTCTCTGTTTTCTAATGCAAATTCTTCCTAAGCTTTGCACAGAATAAACATGTTCAAGCTGTGCCCTGGCTATATGGAGTTATGTGATGGGGAGACATTTTCTGATGTTCGTGCTAATTGCATTGGAGCCGGACTCTTCCTAGGGGTCCACTAGGTCACTGCATGGAGTCATGCAGAGGGAAAAAAGCGAATATCTTGGACAAATGCTGTAGAACATTACTGCAGATAGACTTGCCAGATGCTTGGGTTATCCCCAGACAGCTCCAGGCTGGAGTACGTGTCAGTTGTTCGTGCTGTGGTGCCTCCTCACCTACAGCCAGCACCTCCTGCCACATGTCTGGGTCCTTGGCACACTCCCTTCTTCGGTACTTGGGGCTGGAACTGAAGAGTGAACATAAAACAAACACATCTGCTTTCAGAAAGAACAGGATTAGGGGTCAGGGTTTGAGCTACCCCAGCTCAAATCCTGTCTGATCTTGTCCCTTGCTACAAGCTGAAACAGGCTCCACTGCTCCTTCAGTGCACAGTCCAGCTCTGTATTTCACAGGTTGTTAAGAAATGGAGCGATCTTCTTAAGCCTTTTAGCAAGTCTCCACAACATGTTATTTAATTCTGCACACCCCATTAAGAGTGCTTCAAGGAGTGGTATCTCCTGACACTGGTGAGATATACTATCAGGAGGTTCATCTCTGTTGGGGCATCTGTTATCCAAGCTCATGGCCCAGCTCAGGGACTGTTCTTTCTGACCTCCTCTGCTTATGGAGGCCTTAAAACTTCAGCATTCCCTCCATGCCTGGAACATTGCTTCCTCTGTGGTGTCTCTAACCCACACAAAAGACACGTATGTTGTTGGCTGGGGGGGGGGGTTTGTTTCACTCTGGCTGTCCCCTTTTTTCCCCTCTTCAGCCACTCCAGTGGGCCTAGCAGGTCCTCTGTTGCCTTCCCTCTCACATAGTGGTTGGTCTTACGTCCCTCTTCCCACCACCACCATCTTCTCTCTAACTGGGAGGCAGGCTATTTGGAAAGGTGCTACCGTAAACTTTATGGGGAGATACTCATACAGGGATATTGCTGCTCTGGAAGATGTCCATTGGTGCCATCAGTCAGTTCTTTGGCATTCAGGCAATTGCAGAGGTACTTGAAGCAGTGGCTCTACTAAGCAAATGGTAGGAGTCCTGCCTTCAGTTTTCCAGATTTCCCCCCCAGTAGTTGATTGTAAGTGTTGATGACGATTTTCCCCTGGCTACCTGAGAACATAAAAACATGTTTCTTGGGCCGTGTAAGTCTGCATCCAACTGCAGGCAACAGCAGGATGGAGTAGGGCCAGTGTATAGTGACACTTTGCTGATATATTTCCCCAGCTTTTGGTGATTTGCAGTCCAGGGACTTCCTGAACCACAGATGGTGTATTTGTGTTTAATAGCTTTTGATACATTTTTCTTTCTTCAACTTGCCTCCAACATCCCCCTTGAAATTGTGGAGGAGAGCAGATGTGCCATTCCCAAAATTCATCATGTTACATTCAATTAAAAAATGACACCGAGCAGAGTGTAGAGCCTCACAGTCTCAACCAGTTTCTTTTATTATACGTTTACAGTAGTCAGGGCTCTCAAACTTGGTGGAAGCAGATGCAGCAAGCTGTAATCTGATTCAGTTTGTCACAACTGGGACGCGGGTGGTCCTGCCTGCTGGTTAAACTCAGCTGAATCAAAGTGAAAGAAGTCAAGACAAATCTTGACAAACAAGACCAAGAGCTTGAGAAGTCATGAAAGAGTCAAACCAAGGGGCAAGGCCAGAGCCTGGTATGAGGGTAGGATTTTGGATACCAGCAGGATAGGGTGAGGCCTGGGAACAAATGTAAGCAGTGCAGGAAAAAACATGAGGATGACAGCATGGAAGACAGGACAAGATGTAAAATCCAAGGACAGAGGAACAAGGCAACTTGCAAGAGGAAATATCAGAGTCTGAAGCTGGTAGTCGAGGTACGATCAGCTTTCAAAGCAGGACACAAATTCCTAGGGTGACCATCACTTTTTTTATGTTTGTCTGCTAGTTTAAAATTGTGTTTGGGTGATATCCACTCCACCTAACTTGGCAGAGAGTGAATGGCCTTCTGGAAAGATGTGTCAGCCCCAGCTGGGCAGTAGATTGTTGCTCATCATCCTTACTCACAGCCTTTATGCTTAAGTAAACCCCATTGATCTGGAGTGCAGATTTGTCTTTAGGGCTGTGGCTTCAATGGGGTTTCCAGCTACAAGCTCACATTTGTAAGTGTTGCAATCGAGTTAGACAGCAAGGATTGTACTTAAGCGTTCAAATAGGTATAATTCTCCAAGTACATTTCTACTTTGCAAAATTTAAGAACATTTATTTTTATTGTGCATTTATTTATTTTGCAATATTTTAGCTGCAGTACAAAAAAAAAAGAATTTTGGTCTGCTGTACCAGCTTTAGCTTTATATTATAAGTGATTCCTGGGAGGGAAGCAGGTCCTGATACAAACATCAAAACTGGACTATTTTTTGTCAGTTCATCTAAGAATTTTCATTTTACAACACAGAGTATAACTGAGGTGTCAAAATCACAGAAGGAAGAATTGCTGTTAAAGAGCTCCAGTGAAAGTTTTGCATTTATTTTAGGCAAATGGAAATGTGCACAATGACTGCACAGAGCTGAACAGCTCTTGGACACAGGATTGTTAACAAGTTTGAAAAAAACAGCATAATTTGGAAGACAAGAACTAGGAAAGCAGGATCTAGTTTTCTTTATTTCTGGATATTTATGACTTCTATAAATGTTAGAGGCCAGATAACTTGACTTTTATTGGTAGTAGCCTGAACTGTATTACAATGTGTATACGTAGTTCTTACAGCTATATATCAGCAAGCTGCCATACCAGGTCAGTCCTGGTTATATGGATTGTAATGGGGTAATATGCAGGCTCAGGAATTCTCTTTGGATAGGATCCTTCCTGTTCTTTTCTTATAAAACAATTAGATATATGCTATAATGAGTAACTGTAAAACATCTAATTCAATGAGACACTTAGCATCTTCAGTGCAAACGCGACCACTATTCAACAAATAGAAATTGAAAGAGACTTTTCTCTTAAAAAAATTTTCTTTTCTGATACATGCCTCATGTAGAGCACATAATGGTAAGCCAACAGTGCAAGAATTTTATGCAGCTTAGTTAAACTCATGCTATATTGTGGTCCATGCTGTAGTTTTGCTTTTATTTCAAGGGACAGTGCAATTAAGATTGCTCGCCTCTGTGTTTAAAGATTGCTCCTCTGCTCTGTTAAAGAGAGCCTACTCCAGTAAAGTTGTCTATATGCTGAGGTTTTTCTGTACTGATTCTTTCCACATTAATATTTTCAGCACACACTTAAATGTTTCTGATGAGAAAGTGCATATATACTACTCAGTGCTTCAAAACCTATGGTTCTGGTGCAGTTATTAGTAATTTAGCACTGCATAACTTCTTTGATTTATTACTTCTAGGATCTTCCACTGCATAATGCCAGGGAGCCTTACCTGCTGGAACTTGCAGTCTTTTTTTAGAAATGCTTTAAGAAACACGGACTCTCTCTTTGTACCTTAGTGTTTCATACTTTTGGGGTATAGGAGCCAAATATTTTCATTTTAAAAATGTCTAGGTCTAAACGAGCAAGCTTTTAGATAAAATCAGTATAGAAAGCTACATGATCAGAAGCAGAGTTTCCATAGTATCTAGTGAAGTGAAAGAAATTCCACAGGGGAGAGCGGAATTGTCAGCGCATTGGACCTGTGGGTATGGTCATGAGTAGTTTATGTAACCTTTGGGCTTAGAGTTCAATATCACATCCTATGCAGAAAGGAAGGCTGAGAGAAAAGACTAGAGGCTACAAGGAGAATTCCTCCATTTCTGTTTGTCTTGGTATCTATAGAATTCAGGTTAGATCTAGCAGACCCAGTTGATGGATGATTGTACCTGAAAGAATTTGAAAAGCAAGCCATTTTATTAGAAAGCAATATTTTGTCTCCAATGGTAAACCACATTCAATGCAACTGTCAGTCTTAAAGAAAATTTTACAGCTCCTTATCTAGAGCAATCTAGACTTCTCATTTCTAATTATGTATGTTCTAAGTACACTGTATCTATACAGTTTAAAATTAAGATAGATTTTAAATCTAAAAATAAAGATGAGGTTTTGAATAGTCTCAGAAAAGAACAAGTTATTTCCAGAGCTCATTCAACTTTTATGATCACTTCCATGTAATAAATGAAAGTTCTCCTAAAAATACTGATGTACCATTACCTAATTAAACTATTCCATGCAGTACAATCTCAGAAGCCTGGATGCTTCTAGATTTAATGTCTAGTAAATGTACCTTCCCACAGATAGAGCCGGGAGTTAGGAAAATATCTGATTTTAAAAAGAGTTGCAACTGAAATACTGTTTCTCATGCTAATACAGATCAGTCAGTATGGATGAAAATAGAAAAGGTCAACTCAAAAAAGAGGGAATTTGTCTTCTTGTGACAGGCCTTCATTTGCATTCCAGTTGAACCTATTTTGAAGATTTTTTTGTGGATCCAATGAACTCTTGTATGGACCTCTGTAGAGGTGTGAATTTCAGAAATGTCTGGAGGGGTCAGTGGTATGAGAACATCTTTCCTGGGGACAGGATTCAACCTTTCTCAAGGACTAGACAGAGGAGACTCGATACCTGGTTATGTGGCACAAATCCCCATGTTTAACTTGTGCTTTGAATCAGTTTCCCTCTGTGATCCTATGGTCTGTTAACAGAAAGGATGGGCATGGGGCAAAAATTGCCCCAGAAAAAAATGAACTGCATCTTGATGTAAGGGTTACCTGGCTGATTTCTGCTAAACTTTGCCCTCTCTTAGCCACAGACTCTTGAAGGACGGTGTGCAGGCATCTGAGGAAAGCATCACTGTTACCACCAAGCTGGCAAGGTGCTCACCAGCTCGCTTGTAGGTGACACGGCACCATCCTGTGCCCCAGGTGGGACATTACCCTGGGTGAGCTATCATATCCAACCATGCCATGTGATCCCTCCTGTCTCTCATGCACTGATGAGGAGAGAGCAGGTCTGGCCCTTGGCACCTGCACACCTGAAAGAGACAGTGTGCCTCCTGATCACAACCTGTAAGGATAGTGCTATGGTTCTTTTAATTTGAATTTATCTTGTGTTTACATGTAGTCAATGGCAGGCAAGGATTAATGCTTAAAACAGCATATGCTGGTTGATTGTTAGGAGTAATGCTATTAAAAAGTGATAGCGCTCAAGCTATAAATGGATGCAGTTTAATGGATAGTATTAGTAGCAGAGCTGTTCAGCTGAAGCCATGGCTAAAGGGACTCTGGTTTAATAACTTTCTAATTACACCTGTATAAGCTGGGTCACTTAGCAGTAAACGGACAGGTTTACATTTCCTTATATACTAGGTATTGCTCTCTGTATTAGCCCTACACTAGAATTGCAAATAGAAAATAATTGGGTTGTTTTTTAGCCTCCCCAAATGGTTTAAATTAATGGCAGTGCAGATCAACACAATGCCTTCATGTGTGTGATTTTAACCTTCATTGATTTTCTCAGTTCCGGGGCAGCATGACATTGGCTAGAAAACCATGCTGATGTGATAGCTGTAAAGCCGAGCAGTGAAAGGAGGTTTACGCAATATTAGATTAGTTCCTGGTATTCAAGAACACACGTTATAGAAAACTGAATGCTCCGTTCTCCAAATTATAAGTGTTTGGTATTATTCCTTAGGGCAGAGAAATTTAGTATCGTTCTGTTTATGAACGTCTGGCAGTGGCTTTGCATAAAGGTTTGAAATCTCTGAAGAAGATCTGATGCCTGGCTGAGATGCATCAGGCAAGTTTTCAGATAGGATAAGTGGGAAGGCGAGAGTGGCTTTAAACAAACAGGCTCATGGAGGTTTCTACCTAGCATCTTCCACATACAGCACACTTCAAATGTTATTAATTGCAGTCGTGCCTGTTACCATGACAGCTAGGTGCTGCAATTACCTCACACCTCGGGGAA